>JAMKCH010042150.1:0-31477 GCA_023653785.1 Ophioderma brevispina
AAGATTGTATACGCGACCCCCCCCGAATAATAAATAGGCCTTAATAACAAAACGCTCGCGAATATTTAAAAACAAGTCTATCCAGTTCATATTTCACCTTGTGGGGTTTCAAACCTTGTAGTTATCTTCAGTAGACAGTTGTCTTCCAAATTGCGTGGACTCTAAGTGTACAACGCATGAGAACGCGGTCGGGTAGTAAACATCTTCTTGAATACAGATCAGATTTGACATCGATTGACCTAACAGTAAACACGTGACCTCGTTGATGGTTGTCATCAGCCCAGATATAACACCTTTATGGTGTTGACAAACAAAATTTTACACCAAAAATTATGGTAATAGACTTGATCATGATCTTGACAGACACATCTTAAATATTTAACCCTTAAAAGCTTAATGACTCAAAGGATAATCAGTTAATATATTTCTACTTCAAAACATTCATAGTAAAATTCCTTTGAATCAGTTTGCTGAGAAGTGAATAAGGGGGTACTTACACCAAAGTACTCTTGTAAAAGGGGGACTATCACGCCCTTTATTAGTTTGATAAGTACGGTTGTGTAGACTTGATTCCAGTCTCTAAATTGGCACCACAGAATTGAATATCTCACAAAATGCAATTTAGATATATCATTTGCCATCATAATCATACATATTCCATCCAATTCAATTTACATATTAATAGAATTATGTGAATATGTTACTACAAACTACACCAATCATTATTCACACTAGCCAAACTTTGCATCAATCACTTATGACGCAGGTTATGGATTACATGTTACAGAATATGACCAGTATTTCTTAGAAAAAGAAAGATACACACGGAGTTTCATCTGCAAGTTGACTAGCTTGGAGAATTCGGCGGTGCACAAAAACCGCACCAGTACAGCCTTATCACGCCCGATATGCCACTGTCATCGCGTTTGCAGCCACTAACATTACGCAATAGCGCACCAATTGCTGGCCGAAATATTGGCATGTATTTAAAGCTACCTGTAGCCGAATTTTTAGCAATATTGGGTTAAAGCTGACTGTAAACTTCTCTAATGTTCCATTTGCGGAACCTACATAGTTCAATCTAAAAACAGAATAATTTGTAGATCGTCAACACTCCATGTCCATCACGTGACCATCTCAATAGCTAGTGTCCAACTCTCGTACGTACACTGGACCTCTCACAAAAAGCATACTCGATCATGCATACATAATAACATTCAGTGGTCTCATACACCATATAAACACTATTCAAACTTGTGACACAGTTTCCCGCGCTAGCAAGTTTAGTGCTATGAGGGAGGAAATTAAATAATACTTTTCCTGACAATTGTTTTCGCTTTATGATGTCTGTTTGTTTGTGTTGGTCGGAAAGCTACTTCATTGCAAAGTAAACAGCGGAAAATCATCTCGAAGCAATGTAAAAAGTATTAAACACATTTGAGATTGAATGATAATAGCCGCTAATTCCAGGCCAGTGACCTTAGAAGAAGAAACTAAGTAAGTGGTGCGGATCACTGGCTTCAAGGTCTTGATATTGGCTAAAATGAAAAACCATCTGTGTATCAAATGTACACTTATCAGATATACACATGTATGAATGCCAATTAAGCATAATCTTGGAACAACGACCGCCACATCAGAGTGTTTATGTTCGTTAAGAAGCTTAAGAACCATATCATAAGCGCACATTGCTGTAAGAGAGATGTACATATATTTGATGAAAATTGTTCCTAGGATTTAGAGTAATAGGAAAATGGAATAAAAATTGAGCTCCACAACAAAAATTGCACTGGATATACTGACTCTCTATCAGTCGTGGAAATTGCGAAATATGGGAGGGCGTTTATCCTTCTCAAGACGATCACGCTTAGTCTGTGTTACAGACCCTGTAACTGTATACTTGTGGAAAGATAAACTAACGGGTGGTAAGTATCAGCTAAGGGACCAACTTGGTAACCTCTCTGAGTTTCACACCCCCAAATAGCACACGGACTCTTAAAAACAGGAATCTTTGACAAAGGACCTATCACGATTCATAGATAAGCACTCCGATCGATCTCCTTCTGTGATAGTGAGCTTAGTAGGGGAAAATTCACCGTATGCAGTATCTCTTTGGCTAGATAGTGTGTTCTGAGGGTCTCTGGGGTTGGACCAGACTTGGCAGCTTAAACCTGTTTTTGAGCGCTCATGACACCTCCTTCCCTCAGAGCATATTGCTGGAGTGCTTTGTAGCTTCCATGCTGTCGGAATCCTTGAGCTCGACTGAGCCAGATGACATAGCTCGCTTCTGAGTGCATTTTGGCGGCTGTATCGGTTATAGCCTTTCTCTTTCCTTTAGGAATGTCAAGGATGCCAGGCTTTGTTGACTGATGTATGCAGAAAACTCTGCTTCCTAATTCTATGGAAAAGTGTATGTAGACCAATCCACGCTTTCACAGTCAGCAGCTAGATTTGGCATGACACTTTCTTCTACATAGCATTGGATAGACTTTTCCTCCATAGGGACCGTCAGCTTATGATGATCACGTCTTTGTTTTGGTAGAAACGATGGTGATATCTGGTACCATTATCGTACCTTCCCCGGTTCTCTTGTCTCTTAGCTGTTTCAGTGATTTCTGGAGGGAACCACTATTGGTTTGTGTTCCTCATCTATCAGAAATATCCAGTTCATGGCCTTCTCAGCATGTTGGTTGGCTCTGTCGTCTCAGGCATTGGTAAGACTGGATTTAGATAGGTTTGTACAATCAGCTGTGCGAAAGGGCTATTGTAGAGATGTATAGTCAGATTCTCAGGTGCGATGGGTTTTTCCTGATTTGCCTCTACAACGTACGGTGCCAGACTGTAGAGATTGCGTTCAGTGTTTGATCATCGGACGCCAGTTGTATCTTTCGATTGCTATGAGTAGCTACAACCACGAGGATGGGAAACAGTGTACAATGACGAGGATGGCATAATTGGCAGAGCTCCAAGATTGTCTTGCGCACAGCTTCAGATTGGCAGGGGGTGGAAGTTGATCATGAATCGCGTTGATGTGGAAGGACAGTAGGTCTGACGTCAAGACATACAAAAGTTTCTTCTAGGGGTGTCGACCTGCATGACAGACTCCCAGTTCAACCACTGCCATTGTTTCGCACATCCGTAAAGGAAGACCAACATGTCTTCCTCATCCGTAAAAGTAGACAACATATGTCTTCCTCATCTATAAATACTTTGTTAAATGATTGACAATGTAGGCTAACGCCTGTGCAGAGTTGACCAAAGATCGATGTGCATAAATTTGTATTCAAACACACACTTTCGAAGAAAAACATCTCCGGCAAAATTAGCTAATTGAATTTATTTTGAATCAAGCTTCAAATTATCATTGTAAACCCTCCTACCCCAATGTCTATTGCGAACTTGCCCCCTCATAATAAAACAATGTAGCGAAAGGAGACACCTTATTTTTAATTAGGTTTGGACTAACAGATTCGTTACGTTGACAAAACAACATTGGGTTAAAAATAATAAGATAAGAATAAGCGCGCATGATCGCGCATCCAGTGACCATCGGTGATTCAGTAGGCAGGGAATTCATTTAACGAGCAAAGTGTCCAACGATTATGACCGAGATAATAGAGATTCGGATTTCTAAAACCTAGTTCCAAAACAAGTCGAACTTGCTTGAAACCAGTTCATTAAATGCTCAATATGAAATTTAGTAGTTTCCTACTGGAATCATCTGGGATTGAGACATGAGAAACTTTGACAACGTTCATAAAACTGACAAAGATTTATTTGTTTTCTTTCAATTTCCTTGAAGTATTTCCTGCGTAATCAATCCACTACCCTTACGAAATAGGCCCCAGCTGTAAGAAACATCTGCACAATTGTCTGTAAAATGACCTTATCGTTCCAGGATATTCTTTCATCAATAGCTTCGGGCTTGGAGAGCAATATGTTATCAGGTAGAAATCAAATGTTTTCACATGCAAACTGTTGGCGTTCTTGATAAGAAACGGAGTATTGTCCAGTTGAAACAATAGAATTCTTCTTCAAGACGGAATCGAGACGGAAAAGGAAGAACAAAATAGACTGGACCTTTACCATATAACATGCGTAACCTTTCTACACACTGGCCGAAAGAATTACAGCATGCAGAAAAAAGTCACAATCACAATTTGATTTCAAATTGACCACAGGTGACATATTGAATGCCAAAGATTATGTTAACACATCCATGCCAGTAACAAAATACCAATACATGTATTTTTTCAATGATTTTTTTCCATTTTCTGATTAGCAAGTTGCTCTTTGTCCCTTTAAATAGATACAAGAGAATGTTTGATTCAGGAACTTCCAATTGCTATACTAATTGGAAAACGAAAGCATTATGAGGTTACCCATCCATGTTTCATTACAGTCATCATGGCTACTGCACTTTGAAGATGAAACCGTACACCCTCTATTTTGTAGCATGGACTTCTAATTTAAATGTCGGCCTCTTCAAATGCCAGTAGTTTGTTATTCATCGATAATAATTGGTTGAAAACTGATTCTATTCACAAAGTGAATGAAAATATTGGCTTGTATAAGATTTGATTTCCCATCAACATAAACTAAAAAGGAACAATCTTCAATAAGGTGGATACTGAATTCGCCGTAACCACGACGATGACGTTGATAGAAAGCGCGCGACCGTTTAAATAGTCTTCTTAAAAGCACACAGTGTTTTCAAATGTCGTTATAGAAACTTTAAAAACAAAAATATACGCACTTCCAAAAATAGGTTAACACTTTAAAAATCTCACCATCTAATGAAATTGATGTGACTGATAATTAGTATTAATTTATAAAAAACCTCTCGAAAATGATGCGGATTTTTTTTACGAGCACTTTTGATAAGTATCTGTAATTTGTATTCTTTGAAAATATCTGTAATTATTTAAGAATGTAATTAATTCGTTTTTAGTTTTTATGTAATTGTAGTTTGGGATATAATCATGAGCTTTCATGTAGACGAGAGCACATCAGGGGTAGGGAAGCACATGAAACGTAGAATCATGGCAGTAGTGACGTCCCGTCACCAAACATTCAACGGGATGATCGTACCTTGCCATTCACATCCGGGTAACAGTGGATAATTTAATCCAGATTCCCCATCCAGGGACCCGACAGAACCTCAGCGTGTCCAGACATTCTAAAAAACCAAAAAATGGTTCCATCATGACTGGGCATTCACACGGAACTCCACAGCATCGTGACATTCCTAAAAATAATGAAAATATTCTCAACATCCGTCTATGGAATGCTTCTGTCGTAAAAAGACGGTCTTATTATGATGACAGTATTGAGAATGATGTGGACATTTTTGTGATAACTGAAACCTGGGATTGGCTGATAGCGATCCTGTGGTCATTGCTGAGATGTTGCCTGAGGGTATTCCTTCCGGCACTTTCCCAGGAAGTCTGATGAACATGGTGGTATGGGGATAATCCACACAACTTTGCTCAAAAATTCAAATACCACCCCCAGGCATTAACACACCTTCTTTTGAGCATGTTTGGTGGTGGTAATTATATAAAACTAGTGTTAGACTCATCCCTGTGTAACGTCCTCACCTTCCAGGGAACTGGTTCAAATAAGTCAATTCTTAATTTGATTGATACTTCCTTAATGAAGTGCTCTTGTTCCCGCTAAAAAACGATACTGCTGGGTGATTTCAACGTGCATGCCGACCTCCCCGCAAAACCGGCGTCGATTCATTTTTTGGATATTCTGGCTGCTAATGGTTTTTCATCAACTCCATGGCACCTACCCCCAAGAAGGTCACACTCTGGACCTGATCATATCTCGCCTTGAAGATGGTTAGTTGCTTGGTGGGGCCTCTTGCCTGGGCTATGCTCTGATCATCGTTTGATTAATTGAACGATTAGCAGCCAGAAAACACCACTCATGAGACACTACGTGCACCATCAGAAATATAAAGCATATTGACAAGGACTCTTTCTCAATGACATGTCATCCATGATTGGCAGTCGTGACCTTCGTGATGGCTCAATTGATGAGGTGCTTGGTAAATTTAGGATCTTTTAATTAGTGTACTCGATTCCCATGCACCTCCTCACCAGCGTTTTCCCCGCATTATTAGACCACGATTCACCTTGGTTTTAATACGATATTAGGTGATGGCCAGACGTGAACGTAGACGTTTAGAGATGAAACATGGGTTAAAAACTCGAATATTGTCGATCTGGATGCATACAATGTACAAATCAGCAGTGACTGGTAAACTCTTTCATTCTAGGAGGTTTATTACAGAGAACAATTAAAAATGCTAACGAACAAAACCATGTTTGCTACTTACTCTGAATAAGCTTCTGAAACCCAAAACCAACACTTCCTAACTGTAAATTCAGCCCTGAACTAATTAGCTCATTTGCCAGGTTTTTCCAGGCGACAAGGTATACAAATCAGGACGGGACTTGGATATTATCCAGGTCTAACTGGCATGGATGATCCAAGTGGGACAATACTTGATGCGACCGTTTCACTGCATTAGTTTAATCCAGTCACTGTTGAAGAGGTTAACAACGGTGATTATGCCAACTCCATCAAAATCATGTCCCTTAGACACCATTCCATTGGTAGTAGTTAAGGAGAATGTTGCAACTCTTGCTGAGCCATTAAACAACTGATCATTAACAAGTCTATCCGCACTGGTGTTTTCCCCAGCTAAGCTCCGGGAAGCTGCTGTGACACCCATCCTCAAAAAGCCTTCCCTAGACAAAGAGGTGCTCAAAAACAATCGCCCTGTGTCAAATATTTGCTGCGTGTCTAAGTTCATGTAGAAAATAGTGAGTGCCCCGATAAAGGATCATCTTGTCGCAAATGACTTAAATGAGAAGTTTCAGTTAGCTTACAAAGAACGACACAGCAATGAACGGCACTTCTGCGTGTTAAGACGAGATCCTCAATGCAATTAACAACAGTAAGGCAGTTGCTATTGTGAGGTAGATCTTTCTGCAGCTTTTGATACTGTTATATGCCATCTTTTGGATAGGTTACGTGAGACTTTCCAAATTCAAGGTACTGCCTTACAGCGGATTCGGTCTTACCTGCAGAAACCGCTATTTTCGTGTGCGCATTGGGCATGCAATTCAAACAGCATCATTTTCCTTTCGGTCTTCCTCAGGGTTCTGTGTCGGGCCTCTCTTTTAATAATGTACACATACTGTATGATCAATCATCCGGAAGCACAAATTGCTTACCACTGTATGTGATTTTTTTTGTTTTTTGATGTACAGCTCTATTTGACCTTTGATCCTAAGATTGATGGTGATGCCAACATGCTGTCAAAAGACTCTCTCTTTGTATTGATGGAAATCAGTGAGTGGAGGCGCTGTAACAAACTCAAATTGAATGATGAAAAGACAGAATTTTTCATCGCATGTCATCCATTACACAAAATCGCTCAATATATTACCATCAGGGTCGGGAAGTGGATGTTCCCCAGTCCTCGGCAAATTAGAAACCCTGGTGTCGTGTTTGATAAGACAATGTCTATGACTGAACATGTAAAGGTCATCAGTAAGTCTGTTAACTTTCATCTTCGCAAATTTACCGGATCCGCAGCTTTATCAACCATTTGAGAGTTGTATCATCTAGTCAGTCACTGAGTTTATCTCGCATTGACTATCCCAATTCACTTTTGTATGGAATGTCGGCCAGAGATCGGAGTAACTTCAGATTTTCAGATAGAGCAGCCAGGCTGGTGTTCGATCTGATAGAAGGACACCAGCCACACGACTCCTTAAAGAGCTCCACTGGCTACCAATTAGTGAGCGCGTTTTCTTTAAGCTTATGCTTCTTACTCAAGGGGCATTTCCGGACATTGCCATCTTACTTGTCCGGAAACTCTTGTGTATATTCCTGCAGGCCAGGATTGCGTTCTGCAGATGACAGACGTTCCTCACTGTTTCCCGCACAAAGGGTCAGTGGGTGACAGGGTTTTAAGCAATGCGGCCCTAGACTATGGAACTCTTTGCGATCTCTGTTGCCACTCCAAGGTCAATTGGTACTTTAGAAAGCTCTAAAATTTATCTATTCCTAAGAGTTGATGGTGTGCTTAAATGTGTTTTTGTATTGGCCCACATGGTATTTAATTATGCAGCTGTTTTTATTTTTTTTTAATTTCTAGTTTGATTGTATAAAGTAATTTATCTCATAGTAATACAATTGGTATTGTAAAAGATGAACCATATTTTAGGCTAAATAGTAATTACTCTCGATTTTGTAAAAGCGCTTTGACCTTGTTTTGAGAAGGCGTTATATCAAAGGCCTTTGTATTGTAGCTGTATTGTAAAAAGCCCAATATTTTGGTCAATGTCTCCGGTACTTGCGGTCTTATTCTCTGTGTAACCCGGTGGCAATCGACTGATTATTAATTTTGTTTCGAGCATTGTTGTACTCGGTGAATAATAGTGTAATTGTACCAGTTGTCAACTTGCTTGACCGATGACTGTAAGGCAGATAAGGTACATTAAAGTTTTAGCCGGAAGCCACTATAATCGTGGTTAATTTATTTGGGTTGCGGTACACTTTTTGGCAAGATGTCAATAAATTAGTGCATGTTGTAATAAAGAGAGGCTGTGAATATATGCCAGATAGCAGGATAAAACACTAATTCTACTAGATTCTCTCTCTCTAGCAATGGCACAATGACTACGTACCTTTAAAAGCTGGAATCAATTAATAAAAACAAATGTTGTTAATTAATCTTTGATGATATTTTTCTGGATGGATCCATGTTTGACCTATGGACTATTCGGATTTGTTAACCGCCTATCTGGCGATGTTGTAATTACACTGTGTTTCACAATTAACAGCTTTCATGTTTTAACAGGGCATTTCTCTTTAAGAGGAGGTATAGTGTTCCCCCCACAATTGCATTTCTTCCAATACAAAGTTTGCACTAGTATCCACAATGAATTTATAGTGAGAAAAGTAGGGCCTATTAAATGCAGATTGGGGATGAGTTCTGTTTATTTAGGTACTTTTTATAACTATAAATTTATGTGATAACCAGTGCAAAAATGGTATTGGCGATGAATTGGCAATGTGTGAAGAACACTATACTGCCTTTTGGTATTAACCGGATGCGATTGCAATACGCATTTTCATGGTATATGAGTTTAAAAGGACATTTCTTGAATTTGTACGTCTTGTCCCCTCACCCTCACATCCAAAAGTTACGAGTTTTGTTTCATCTCAATACGTGGATCCAGGGTTTTTTCGGTACAGCTAAACTTCCGGTCTCGGATTTAGAAAATGCTGGATAAACTAGTTCATTTTAACAAACAAGTTTGTATTATATGAAAAATGAAATTCAGTCGTGAATACTAATAATGTATATTTAGTTTGGACCAAAACGCTACTGCGGATTGCAATATTCTGCAATGCTGCGAATGTGCCATGTTTGATATTGGTAACAAAAGAAATAAGATGGGATACACATGCCGTTGCTTCTTCAGTGCAGGCGGACTTGTTGGAGGGCGAGTACCATCTCTGACTCAAATCTTTACTGTTAAATAAGCTACTGTAGGCGACCTGGATACAAGGGAAAGAATATTAGATATGTTCACGAACGATGTCTTGTATATATATATATATATATATATAACATATCTATATAACATTTTAAATGAAAAGTCTGGCGCGTCAGCCGGTGTAAAGGATATTAAAAGTCAGACAGATAAGTTAATGAATCAAGTGCGTGGGCTGGGGTAAATAATGACCACAAAATGATACACAAATTCGGTCATAGCCTTGTCAAGTGTGAAGGCATAATACCTGCATATGTATGCATTGAGAGGTATATGCTTCACACGTGGACAAGGGTCTATGACCGCAAATTTGTGGTTGTATAATTTGTTAGGGTAATTTAATTTAACCCAAGCCACACTCAAGCTTGATTTCAGTACATATGGTCTTGAAACTTTTAATTTTTTATTTTTATACTTTATATATATATATATTATATATCTATTATATAATATTATATATATTATAGATATATTTAATATTATAATTTTTTAATTTTTTAGGTTTTTTCTTTTTTTAAAAAAAGATGAATTTGTATTTGTTTGTTGCATGTGATTGCATTTTAATGGGGAGAAGCCCACTTGCGGCCATTTTGTCTTCATTGGCGGCCATTTTGAAGTCCATCAGACTCAAAATTATCTTTCATATGTATTTCATGTTCACCTGAAACCTTTCATTAAACTTCTCAACAATTAAGTTTTTACATCTTGTTTTCAATGTATATTAGTAAAAAATCTATTCCGGCGGCCATTTGGACGCCATTTTGAATTTAAAACATTTGAATAGATATATTTAGGCACAGATGTATTCATTATCACCTGAACTTTCATCTCACTCATTGAATATTCTTTGACAATAAACCGTTTTTAATATCTTTTATTTAATAATACGGTTTAGTGAAAAATTCGATTCTGGCAGCCATTTTGGACGCCATTTTTGAATTAAACATGGGAATAAAATTTGTTAATTATGATCTGAAATGTGATCTCATTGAATTTTCTTGACAATTAAGTTTTTTATATCTTTTTTTTTCAATTAAAAAAACCTATTTGGGCCCCCCGGCCATCTTGGACGCATCTTGAATAATCCCTTTGAATGGTCAATTTTTAATTTTGGGACCCATTTAATAAACGAAGTTCTTACCCTCAAGATGATTAACAGTGTGCTAAGTCAATATTATAGCTCATTTCTAGGATTAGCCAAAGGTCGACCGTAAATAGAACTCATATTTGGCGCCAGGACAAGTTACTGGTAATTATTTCGTTGTTTCGCAGTATCGGACGTGCTTTTCCTGCGTTGCCTGTGCGAATGTTATTTCACCTTCTCTTGTCTTTTTGCACATCTTTTTACTATCTACATTTTTTTATGTTTAGCTAATAATGATTAATGCCCGTACCTATTCGTCATCAGTGTGGGTTAGGATTCTGAAAGATGCAAAAAAAAAAGTCCCACAGCTGATACGTATCCCGCATTAATAATTTATTTCAAGGAATTAGACCATTAATGAATCATAACCAGAAAAAACCCCACGACACCCTTGGTACTGTTTCTGGAAGGCATTAGCAAAAATGAAGGTTCTAAAGTTGGGTTGACATCCATCAGTGCTATCAATTGTTTTGCCATTTGGCGGTGAACAAGGGTTTTGTTTTGAACAGTTTGTCTTCAGGTGTGCATCACTCGTTTAATGGGTACATCCAAGGGACGGCGCCCGGGTTAAAATCATAGGCGGGGCGAAAATCAGGGGGAAAACTTTGCAAGATTGAACTCATTCGGTTATTAAAAAAACAATGTTTACGCAATTATTGCCTAAAAAATCCCTGTTTTTCATGAAATTTTGAAAAACTCTCGGGGGGGGGGGGGGTGGGGCCCCATGCACCACTGGCACCACCCGATTACACCTGCTTCTTATCTTTCTTTTTGAAATCAGTGATTTGAACTTTGTCGAAATCATGTCACGCTCCGCCTGCCTGAGCTGAGTGACATGAGATAATGGCGCCATCAACAGTATCGTATACTTATTATATCATACGTGAAATACACTCGAATACACCACTGGTTGTCGTCGATGATCTTGATATTGCGACAAAGTAAAATTATTGATTGTAGTGTACCAGAAGAGACGTCGGATCTGGTCAGGTCTTCAATTACGAATGACTATTGTTTCATATGCATGGGTAGTAAAGAAAGAAAAAACTTAATTTCACCAAGAAATAGAAGCAGAACACACATGTTTAGCTGAGCAGTTCTGTCAGGAATGCCCAAAACTCATGATTCATAAACCACATTCAGCCAAAATGTCAAAATTCCTTGAAAACTAATATTATAACCTATAAACAATTACCTCTCCCTTGTAAATTTAACGTAAGAAGGTATATAAATTCCTTGATTTTAATATTAGAATATAAACAAGTCTCTCCCTTGTAATTTACGTAAGAAGGAATATAAATTCCTTGATTTTAATATTGATATATAAAAATTCCTCTCATTGTAATTTCGTAAGAAGGTATAAAATTCCTTAATTTTAATATAATTAATATAACCATTCCTCTCCCAGGTTGTAATTTACGTAAGAAGGAATATAAATTCCTTGATATTAATATAATACAATTCCTCTCCCTTGTAATACGTACAGAGGTATCCAAATCCTCTCCCTTGTAATTTACGTAAGGATGTCCAATCTAATTTATTGGGCCCAATATTATAATTTTAGTTGATCATTAAAATCGTAGTTTTTTTGTTCTCTGCATTGCATCAACACCCCGATTCATATTTAATATTTAGATAGACTTCCCCGCAATTGCATAAGAAAATCTAAACTCACATGATATCCATTTATTACTTGAAAACTCCCCTGCAATTGCACCAAGTTAACCGTAATATAATATCATAAAGTCATCTTTAAAATTTGGCATTTATAATTTGCACATCATAAATCATTAACTTTTAGCGCCATGGGGTTGAGGCTGTAAATGAACAAAAATATGAAATTTACCGCTGCCACACCCAAATCCCCGGGCGGGAGGGTGGGGAAAATTTTGACCCCACACTTAAATCCACTCCCACGCCTTGCTGACAAATGCGTGTGACGATTTAACGAAGACAAACAAAAAAGCCCAGGAAGGACCAAGTCGCCCGATTGGCTGCGCTAAACAATAGAACCTCACATAGACCCACGCTACAACCTAGCAACCGAAAGTGGTTGTCAATTGAGGTTAATTTCTCGATGATGATAAATAATCCGGCGTTTTAAACACAAAAAAACAACTAACTTTAACGATAATATCAACAAAAATTTAGATTACGTTTAATCGAATAAATCACAATAACCTACATTATCAACCAAGAATAAGAAGCAGAAAAAATTGTTTAGCTGAGCATTCTTCAGGAATCCAAACATTATTCATAATCCACCATTATGCCAAATGTAAATCCTTGAAACTAAGATTATCATATAAACCATACCTCTCCCTTGTAATTTTACGTAAGAAGGGTCTATAAATTCCTTGATTTTATATTATAATATAACCTTCCTCCCCCTTGTAATTTACGTAGGGAGGGGTATATAATTCCTTGATTTTAATATTATAATAGAACAATTCCTCTCCCTTGTAATTTACGTAAAAAGGTATATAAATTCCTTGATTTTAATATAATTAATATAACCATTCCTCTCCCGTGTATTTACGTAAGAAGGTATATAACTTCCTGATGTAATATTTTTATAAAATACACTTCCCTCTCCCTTGGATTTAAAAGCGTAAGAGTTCCAATCCGCTCCCTTGTAATGTACGTAAGTGGATGTCCAATTCCAATTTATTGGGCCCATATTATAATTTTAGTTGATCATTAAAATCTTAATTAGTTCTCTGCAATTTGCATCAGAACCCCGATTCATATTAATATTTAGAATAGACTTCCCCGCATTTGCATAAGAAACATCTAACCTCACAGATATCCATTTATACTTGAATAACTCCCTGTCAAAAATTTGGCACCAAAGTATTAACCTTAATATAATAGCATAAATACATCTTTAAACCACTTTTGGCATTTATAATTTGCCATCATAAATCTTAACTTTTAGCGCCAAGGGTTGAGGCTGTATGACCTAAAAAATATGAATTTACAAACAAACAATATTTCCGATCCGGAAATTTTGCCACAACCCCCCTTTTTTTCTCAGGTTTGCAGCCAAAAAACACGCCCAATTTGACTAATTAGTACCTCAAAAGATATTTTCCCAAAAAATGTACATGCAGATCTGTTAGAATAATCGACAGAAAATTACTTTAATTCCTAGCATCTCATGGGAAATGAAATGAACCTGGATGACTATTGAAAAACAACTAATGCCTCTGACAAATTCTAACAAAAATTGCTTGCCAGAGAATTCAGCGCTAATTGTTCATTCCATCCAATAACTTTCCCAAGCCTAGGCTAGCATTGACCAAAGTGAGATGCTTCAACTACAGAAATATGCAATTAATTTCCATATCCACCCGAACTACGGGCAAATTTGTTGAATGTTCAAATGCACCTATTGCCAGCCGCTTGTTTCATTGACTCCCTCATATACAACATCCTCTGCACAGTAATCAGACCATATGTTAGTAATTCTCGTACTCTGGCAAGATCTCCCTAATATCTAAAATGGTTCTCTGCAACTCTTGCCCGATATTCCCAAATCGAAACAAAATATCATTGAAACCCAATTGCCAATATAATATTTTGAGGATACTATGTCTTTTTTTCCTTGCCAGATCATACTAGCGCGTCGGTTTTCCCAGCCCGGCATCCTGCACCTGATCCATCCTTTCCAACACTACAGATCCACCTCCACATAGATGTGTTTCCTCTCCGCTACCTGTTTATGTTGTCACCCAATACCAGCGGTCGAGTTTGCTCACCTTGAAAAAAAGAAAAAAAGAGGTGGTAGTCCAATGTACACACACAGCCCAAATGCCTAAAATCACGGTACTAGAATACAAAGCTTGTAACAAACAGAAGGCTGCATGAAACTCACAAAAAATACCAATTGAGAAATTGTTGCAGCTCTATATGTCTGTACCAAGTTTATAGACATGAAATCATATGATTGGGCCTAAGTTTGAAGGCAGAAGATTTCCATCTACCCATACTCATAATAAGCTCATCAGGCACACCTCCACAGAAGCAGAGGCGCTGGCCCTATCTAAAACTGTGGGCAGAGAACTGACACGAGGGGTAAACCCATGACCTTAAGTCCACCCCTTAACGTTTGAGTGACCGCGGGCAGTTAGCGGCTCAACACCATAATGTCTGAAGAGCAAACCTAGCCAATGAGGCCTAATACCCACAAATGAGATACTGCAATCACAGGACATAAGTTTGTATTATTATGCCAGCAGCCCTACCTCCTTGCTCTACTTTGAAACGGCTCAGTATGACTCTCATTTCACATCACCCTCTTGGACAAATTATATGTCCCCGAAACACAGAGCGAGTATTTAACATCCATCTCCTTTTTAGAGCATGTAACTTACTACTCTGAGAAAGCTAAATAAAGCTGCTTTATAATAGCCACCTCTTACCGATGCACAAACCGATGGTAGATACTAATCAGTCTGCAGCAGAATAGGAAAACGTGATTGGGCACCTTGAATCACGATGTGGCTTTTAACGTCTAGCAGCCTTCCTTCATTTTTAGATACAAAAAACATTGGTGGGATCCCCAAATTATTTATCTTGCATGTAAAATGAAATTGCTGAATGTAAGTGCACATTGATGAAGGGGCCATAACCATGGAAATTCAAATGAGGCAATATATCCCCTACTTGTGAAATAGTCAGCTAGCCAATTTTTACCCCAACCCCAACATCCCTAAATACAATAAATTAAGCTACAGCCCTTGTAAGAAATACTTGTTGGTTTATATAAAGATAAGCGAGAATAGCTGACCTGCATTTAAAGTTTCTAAATAAAAAAACTCTGGAACTGGTCCCCTTCTTTGACTGCTTGCTGGGGCCACGTCCGGGAACGCTGCAGCTGGAAGCGTGATAATGCAACACCAATGTTATTAAGGGAACCCGGAATATGCCTAGATCTGAAAAACACATTTGCTCAAACTTGAAGGACAAAAAAATCGCACCAGCTTCATAATTTCAGGGCATTTTTATGTTTGCTTGTTAATAAATCCACCGCGGCTCTGTTGTCCGACCTCAAAACTAATGCCGTTCTTCTAGCATGTTCCGACATAATCAATGCTACTAAGATTGGAAATAATTCCAACCAAGCTATCGATCTACAGTCCCCTTTCATTGCCTCTGGCCACCTACCCTGAAACCACCCTCCCATCCAACAAAGTTTTTACCCCCAAAACCGATCTCCCCACATGCAATCAGTAATAATCAATCATTAGCTCCTACTCAATACTGGTCTTGAAATATGGCACACCCCGTTAACTCCTCACGAAATAAGCCACATACGCAAATCATTTTTTGCACACAAGCTGTTAGACTAATTATGTGCCAGACTTTTGGATACACAAGTGAGGTCTATTAAATGTCGAATGAAAGGCCATCCCTGTAGATACATCTTGCGATGAAGAGAGCGACCCCATCAAATATTGTGCTCTTTAAGTATTTATGTTTATGTTTCGCAAGCACTTTGTCACCTTTGTAATTATGCCTGCAATTCACAGACGGAACTAAAAAACCTGTCTCAAAAACGAATCGAAAAAAAATTTTAAGGCCTTATTAAACATATATAGTTGTAGGCCGACTGCTTGACCCAGGCCAAAACAACACCTAACTTGTCAACAACGACTCGAAAGATTCTCACCATCTGTTGACAAGAGGTATCACGAGCTCATTCACACTACCTACAATTAGGAGCTGTAAAATGTTCGTATTTGCAGCAGATCTTGCAGCCCACTCTATAACTTTAAAATTTACGAAAAAAAACCCTGGAGAGCAGGATGCGCTCAGGAGTGCTTATTAACATAATAGTTATACCCGCTCCGTAACCCAAAAGGCCATAACAACGTACTGGCGGATTCAATATTGCTTCTTAGCCATTAAAGGCCCCCTTCCCACCTCCGCGCACCTGGGTTAAAGGCCCAAGACAAAATGTGGGTAATAAACTGCATCACACTCACAAACAATACCAACACTTAACGATTCCCCATATGAGCATGATAAATGTTAATCATTCTTCATTTTTCTCTGGCTTTGCATTTGATACAGGCCTAACCCAAAAAAAGGTGAAATAATGAGGTTCTTTAAGGAGGATTCTGGAAGGGCCTGCGATCCTACCCAACTCTTCTCCTTACCCAGCTTTTCCCCACATCTATCACAGCAATTGATACGGAAATTTAGTAAAACCGCATTATGCCAAGAAGAATTCCGGATATTACAATCCACGGAGAGAGGCAAATACTACACCCTTGGTAATTTACGTAAGAAGGTATGTAAAGTCCATGATATTAATATTATACTGCACTCCCCCTCCCTTGGTAATTTACGTAGAAGGTATTACTTCCTAGGGGGGGCGGGGGGGGTGGGGGGGGGGGGGGGGGGGGGGGGGGGGGGGTGATATTAATACTATAATGCAATCCTCTCCCTTGTAATTTAATACGAAGTCCAATCCAATTTATTAGACCTTGTAGTCCAACCTAAATCCCTCTAAAGAAACCCTCATCTAAGATTTTGAGCAGACGTTTATCTATCTTGATCTTAAAAAGGAAAAAAAAAAATCAAAATTATAGGTGATTGTTCATACAACACGGGCATAAAGCTCATGGGAATTATTTGTAGATAATGCCCCTTCTACAGGTTGTGAGCCATGAATTTGATTCACACAATTTTCACACAATGCGTGAATTTCATTTGCTGCCCCCTGTTACAACCTGTGGTGTTAAGCCTAGAACACACCTGTTAAAATGAATCGTCTCCCACTGGTCCCCTAGCGGCTTGTGGATGAACTGTATGATGCAGGTTTTGCCCTGAATGTGCAGAAAGGGTGGCCACAGAAAAGTTCGAACTGACTTGGGGGCGGCGATGCGGCCCCATGGTGTTGGCTTTGGGGCTGGCTTCCCCCCCCCGGGGCCCTCCACCCCCGCGCGCACACTATCACCCTTAGTGTACCAGCATACACTTTGGATCTACACCGGTCGTCCTGGGCTGGCTATCCTTCCACACAATCAACCACTTTCATTTATCGATGAAAATTCTTCTTTTACCACGGATGCCATAATTCCCCTTTCCCCACCTTATAATTCCTCCCTCAAAAATAATCCGCAAAATTCACATACTCACTGGTTTGCTTCTTTTCCTTTTAACTCCAATTTGGCCCGACCCATCCCCAAGCTCATCACAAACTGATGACAATGGATTGCGCCTTTTAAAGGAACATTCCATAAACAAACCACTATTTACTACCGGCAAGCCCTCAGTACTGGTCTCCAACATTGCAGCCCCACCTAACCCTTAATATGAGGAATAGGTCTAGGATTTGCTGTATCACTGTCATTGGGTATGTAGAATGTGCCATTAGTAGACTGAATTGAATTAAATCCCGCCTAAACGTAATGACTAGGGCAGCTATTACTACACAACTGACTGCCAGCTGCCAACCCTGATTTTTTTATCGATGCAGGGTCAACATACCAACCCTATCTAAACCCCCCATTCAAAACTAAGCTCCCCGTCGTGGAAAAAAAATTACCAACCTTTCACCAAAACCCCTCTAAACCTAAAATGTTAGTTGACGTACCAGACGGCAAAGTGACGAACTAGTACGATTGTGTATTTTCAATTTCACTCGCAAGTCTAAAAGAGCGTCACCCCATACCTGTAAACAGTTTTGCACAATGTTTACAAAACTAAAAAAACTACATGTACTAACATCGCCTATAACATTCGACCCCAAACAAGTAATAATTTGTTGTTAACTAGACCCTCAGTGCAGTGGACCATTTATTTTTCATAATTTTATTTCCACTGTCAGTGAAGTTTGACATGCCGAATTGCATGTTGCAACTTAAATAAACAAAAACCCGACACAACCTTGGTTACACTCTTGACAACACGGCAATTGGCATGCTAGCCTCACTATATTGCACACTAAAATGCACCACCCGGACCTGAACAACATCATGTTGGACCTCCTCCTCATTTTCACCCGCCCTCATGGTCAATGAACTCTACAGCTTCCCCATCATTTTGTTGATCACCCTGACATTCACTGTTTTAGTTAGCATCACTCGATTTCCCACCCGCATACGAAAAAACCTGGACAGCCGTCCATTTCCACGTCAGGGCTAGCGTTTCTAGATGAATTCAACTCCTCTATAGCTACTTGCTGCGATGGATCTCATCTGCCGACCTCCAATGTAGCTTCCGCAGCTGTAATAACCGATGCCGCACCGTCAATAAATTGTTGATTGAGGGGGCGCGAGAATTAGTAGACACCAAATGCCCCTTAATAATTTTTTTCCTCTCCTAACGCAATCTACCACGGCTTCGTCCCATTTTCAGTGTTCAAACCAAACCATAACTTAGCACTCACCTCAGCAAAACCCCGAAAATTCTTTTTTGGCTGTTAGATGAAATACGATGGTTTATAAATCCCCAGTTAATAGATATAATGAGAGGACAGATATGTGAACTCAGAATATCCAATAGGTGAAATGATCGATTGAGAAATTTTGACACCAACTTAAATCCACTCCACCCTCCGCCTGACTCCTTGCTGACAGAATGCGATGTGGCGATTTAGAAAAGACAAAAAATAAAGCCGCAAGGGAACGGGGCGACCAGTCCGATTGGCTGCGCTTAACCATAGAACCTCACAAGACCCACTCTACCCCTAGCAACCGAAGTGGTGTCAATTGTCAGGTTAATTTCCCGATGATAAATCCGTTTATCGAATAAATCAATAAACTACAAATATATTCGTGCGACACGTGCAACGAGAGCAGATCACTCACCTTGTACCAAGAAAACGTTTTGGATTTGGTGTGGTCTAACATCTATTTTCCAGATATATCTATATATTTTGGTTTTTTTCATTATCACTTTGTGAAACAGCGTGATGCAATGTGTCGCCCCGTGTCGCCAAAACTAGTGGGGCTCAACAACAGTGGTAATGTATGAACGATTCGTGACCATGCACCAGTCGATATGAACATTTGGCAACTATATCCGCAATGTTATTAAAGGTGTATTTCGTGGTCCTAGCACCTTCAATTTCGTTTGTTCATTAAATATCGTCGAGAGAGGTTATTCCCAGAAAGTATGTTATGAGAAAATGTTTCGGATCAAGGTGCCTATAGGCAACTGTGTTGTATGTTACATATCAAATGAACTTTCTTCCAGAGCCGAACCTGCGTGTAAAACTGGGTTCACATATGGTAACGAATAGGCTTACGTTTCACATACGTACAAAAATTCTCAAACAGAATTGAAAATAAAAAATAATAAAAGTTTACCAAAATTTGTTCATCATAACACTCGTAATATGATGAAGCATATTTTGTTCTACATAATCGGATTGGATGAGATAAATGGCCAAATAAAGGATATTAATCTGGCATACCAAACAAGAAAATCCATGCATAGTTTTATATTTGACAAAGCGCTTGGTCCGAGTATATTTTGGACACTCTGTATGCTCAAAGACTTAAAATATGCATTAAAATGACCTTTTAAATGATATGCGCGCCA
Source organism: Ophioderma brevispina (assembly GCA_023653785.1). NCBI lineage: Eukaryota > Metazoa > Echinodermata > Ophiuroidea > Amphilepidida > Ophiodermatidae > Ophioderma > Ophioderma brevispina. Next base: position 20,287 of record JAMKCH010042150.1, read on the forward strand.
ACTTCTGCAAGAATTTTTTTCTTTTGCCTTACCTATCCTGTTCGGACACTAGGTTTCTCCGCCTTGCGTTTTCTCTCATCATATTGTCACCTTGCATATTTATTGATGAATGTTGAGTACATTTAAGTAGTCGGGCTATCGGCCCGATCTGACTAACGGCAATCGGCATTATGAGTGAACGCAAACATTTAAAGTCTACATATCTCGTAAATATCTCCCGGACTGAACTATATCACTGATCCAAACGTCTAATTATAAATTAGATTCAAGAACTTCAAATCGAGTACCACACCCGGATCTCATCAGCGCAGTCTATCGCACAAATATCGCCCGCTGCTGACAGAACACCGGAAAGAACTATAGGAGGTTCTGAAATTTTCCGGGGCAATATTACTTGATAGGGCAACATCTCAGTGGGCAAACGTTCGCAGTGGTTAAAAAACTTGCAGCAATTAATTTATATTGAAATATCACTACAACGAGTAATATAACACTAATAAAGAATAAAGAAAAGGGAGAGAGAAAGGAATATACATTACTAACTATGTGCATGGGCGGAGAACATGCGGGCAAGCCTAGAGTACAATTCGTAGTGATAAACAGATTCAGCTTGAAATATGAAAGTCGCTGTAATCATAAGTATCATCAAATTTCTCTTGCTACTGATGATATGGACTATCATACAGTCTGGTTTCTATTTAGGGCCTCCTAAATAATACTCTATCTGTTTATAGCGTTAAGAGTTACTAAAAAGAACCTAGCCATCTTACAAACATATTATGTAATATGCGGACGAGACGATTGGAGAAAGTGGAAAGTGAAGTAAACACACCGGTTTACAGCTGTTCAAGATGGGGCTATGCAGCGGTTACACATGGACTACTAAAAGGGGCTATAGGTCAGGTAGAACCTCATGTGATCGTAAAGTTGAGTATATATGCATTTTTTTTGCGAAAATTATTAGATTAGGGTGTGTAGAATAAGACTCTGCGGGTGCCACCTGGGCATCCTGGGCATTTTGAGAAATCCAAGATGGCGTCGGCATTAATGGATAATTATATTCAACCCTAATTATCAACCTATGGAGTTAATAGATATACATATGATCCAAGGAACAAGTGTATGACACTTGTAAAATTAAGTCTACTTCAAATTCAAAATGGAAGCCAAGCCATACTTTCTAAATATGTCCCTATTACAGCAAATCCCTGCGATAAAATAGACTTGAACTACTTATGGTTATGTTATTAACCACAATAAAAATATTCTTGTACTTTTAAAAATGGTAACAGGGGCGTCAATCAATAGGCAGCCAAAAACGTGAACATCTTCAAAAAAAACATTGACCACAAATTTATAAGTATGACAGCCGTCAAATCGAAATCAATGTGCCAGTGACATTATAAAGTACCTTTGGATCCTTACCAATGTACAACATACATTTCAACTTGTTTAAATGCGCCAAATCGAAATAAAACCAATATGGTTGCAAAGTTTTCAAAATTACCATGGAATTACAGGTTTTTCACATATATTGCACTCAATTTATAATTTGACACATTTTTATTCATCGGATAGTGGTATCACTTGGTTATATTCATAGGTACATTTCTAATTTGTTTCATTGCAAAATAATTTATATTTGAAGTAATATTAGAAATTTGTGTTCAGTGTTTTTGAAGATATTCACGTTTTTGGCTGACTGATTGACGTAATGTTCCAACTTAAAATAAAGTCATTTATTGATCTAACCACCATATCTAAGTTCTTCACGTATTTTTTTTATCGCAGGTATTTGCGGTTTATAGGGCAATTTTAAATTGATTAGATTTGGCTTCATTTTGAATTTGAATATGACTTAATGTTACAAGTGCCATAACCTTGTTCATCGGATCTATAGTTATAGCTAGTAACTCCATATTTGATATTATAGGGTGATATATAATTTTCATTATGGCGACGCCATCTTGGATTTCTCAAAATGGCCAAGGTGCCCAGGTGGCACCCGGCAGATTCTGATTCTACACACGCCAATCTACATTTTCATGCAAAACATTGTGTATATACTCAACTTACGGTCAGGGCATAATTTGGACCCATCTCTCACCCGACTACTATATTGATTTTCACAAGTAATTTGCAATCTTTTAAAATTTTTATTTGAAATCAAATACTTGGGGGGGGGGCGTGTAACTTTTTTGGGGGAAGCCTGGTCTATACGGTTTTTATAGTCCGTCCTGTCTCCTATTCCGCCTTACACCGGTAAAGATAGGCACACGATTCAATTGCCTCTTCACGCAACAATAGTTTCCAGTCGCTTAATTCCGTTGTCATCTATGGAGCCCGACTATGGCTCTCGGGGATATATCTCCTTTTACATCGGTAATCTACCATAGTCTCTGCGTTATATGCGGCAACAAAAGTGTATTAGGGAGGACTTCAAAACAAATCACCGACGCTCGTCGTTTTCACGGTCCGTTTTCGTCTACATGAAGTACGGCAACCGTAACGAACCGGCGTTCAACCTATGGTTTGAGTTTTATATACCTTAGTGAAAAGGAAGACATAACTGGAAGGTATTTAAGATCAGACGTGATCATTACTTAATAGAAAACATTAACACTACCCTCGCGAACGAATCTTATCATGATTATATACGAACACTCTATACATAGTCACTACCAATATATTTTGGTTTACTAATAATTCTTCCGCATTTATAATACTACTTAGGAGTTCATTCAAACATTGGTCATGTACGGGGGACTTAAAATATGCAACCTTTTGAAATCTCTGAACCGTAAAGATTTTTTGGTAGATAACCTTCTGTTGTGTATTCTACTATTCAATCTCCCCCAAATCGGCAGTAAGTAATCCTTTAGCATAAATATTACGGGTGCTACTCTAGCCAAGTTATGGTGGCAAATTAAAAAAAAAGACTGTCAAAAGATTCCGTGTTCCACTCTACGATGCTTCAACGAAAAGCCGGGGGGGGGGCGTCGATTTGCGGATCGTTTATGGGTTTGATGGCATCATAAGGAACTGTTTGCAGACTAGGCACTCGCTTAAGAATAGCCAAGATGTGATAGGCCATTGTCACTTATTCATGAAATGATCATCCGTGTAAAAATCCTATTTTTGAAGAAGAATGGAGATTAACATTGCAATAATAGCTGCGCTTGTTCGCATATCAGAAATAATTACAACATGTAAAGGACCATGCATAATATAAATGAGGAGATTTCTGCCAGATGGGTAAGGGTATCCTATTGTAACCCCAGAGCAAAAGTGGAGTGGAAGTGTACCGATACTTTTCTTGACAACAGTATGAAACAATACGGCCAAACGTTTCAATGCGATTACAACTCGGATGACACCTTGATACACATTTTACGCCCTGCACTCAGAAGAGAAAAACAAAGTCATGAGTGATAAAGTTGACCAAGAACCCCAACCATCCGGACGACGTCAACTTAGACAGATTATTGCAGAATACCACCACTCTCCTGCAGGGATTCTCAGTTACGAGATGGTACTATTGTTCAAAAGTTTGCCTTTCGGTCCTCTCATTCTATAATAGAACGCGGCCAAAGATGGAAATGTCTGCATCATCACGATGCTCGAGCACATAGGTTTGTTGAAGCAAATGACGCCCGTGTCTTGCCTCATCCCTTTAGCGTATACAGTATAAATCTGGCACCGTGTGATTTCTGGCTGTTTCCTTTTCCAAGACTGAAAGCTGACCTTACAGGACTTTGATATAACAGCAGAAGTGTCCTCGGAAGTACTATTCATCAGTTCCTGAGCGCTATACCCGAAGAAGACTTCACACCAGCCTTCAGAAAGTGGATCCGGCGTCTCCGAAAGTGTGTAGATGCATGTGTAGAGTATTAAAAAAAAAACTGTGAAGAGATGATGTGTTAAATGCACATAGTTTTATTTGTGCAGGTATGTCGCAGGAACCCTTTGATCACTCCCTTGAGCTCGAAAGCTTGATTGAGCCCGTGACAATAGTGAAAGAAAAAAAAGGCCCCATTATAATGGGGCTAACACACAATGGAGAAAGTTTGTGGCTGTAACTAAATTTTATATATGCCTGCCATGATTTGTCAAGTTTGTTTTCTGGTTTCTTTTTTCGTGTTGGTCGGAAAGCTACTCCATTGCGCAAAAGTAAACAGTAAAGTAATTGTAAAAGGTATAAACACATTTGAGATTTAGTGATAATAGTCGCTAATTCCAGGCCAGTGACCTTAGAAGTAAGAATATAAGTGAAGTAAGGATCACTGGCTTCAATGTCTTGATATTGGCTAAAATGAAAAACCATCTGTGTATCAAATGTACACTTATCACATAAACATGTTATTGAATGCAATTAAGCATAATCTTGGAACACATCAGAGTGTATTTACGTTCGTTAAGAAGCTTTAAGAATCCATATCATATTAGTGCACCTTGCTGTAAAGAGAGATATGTACATAATTATATTTGATGAAAATTGTTTCCTAGGATTTAGAGATAATAGGAAAGTGAATACTGAGCTCAAATTGCACTGGATGTATTGAACTCTCTATCAGTCGCGGGAATTTCCAAATATAAATATGGGAGGGTGTTTATCTTTCTCAAGACGATCACGCTTAGCCTGTACGTGTTACAGACCTTATAACTGTATACTCTGTGGAAAGATAAACTACCGGGTTTATCACCTTATGCAGTATCTCTTTGTCTAAATTAGTGTGTTCTGAGGCCTCTGGGCTTTGGACCAGACTTTGGCGGCTTAAACCTGGTTTTGTGAGCACTCAACCATTCCACTTCCCTCAGAGCATATTGCTGGAGTTGCTTGTAGCTCCATCTGTCTGAATGCCTTTGAGCTTCTGCTGAGCCAGATGACATAGCTCGCTCTGAGTGCAATTTTGGCTGCTGTATCGGTTATAGCCTTTCTCTTTCCTTTAGGAATGCCCAAGGATGTCAGGCATTTGTTGACTGATGTATTGCAGAAACCTCTGCTTCCTACTTCTATTGGAAAGTAGTATGTAGACCATCCTCTGCTTTCAAAGTCAGCAACTAGATCTTGCACTTCTTTCTTTCTTGCATATGCATTGGATAGCTTCTCCTCCATAGGGACCGTCAGCTCTATGATGATCACTGTCTTTGTTTTGGTAGAAAAGATGGTGATATCTGGTCTCTTAGCTGTTTCAGTGATTTCAGGAGGGAACACTATTTGTTTGTGTTCCTCATCTATCAGGAATATCCAGTCATTGGCCTTCTTCAGAATGTTGGTTGGCTCTGTCTTAGACATTGGTAAGACTGGATTTCGATAGGTTGTACCATCAGCTTTGCGAAAGGCTATTGTAGAGATGGAGTTCAGATTCTCAGGTGCGATGGCTTTTTCCTGATTTGCCTGTACGACGTACGGTGCCAGACCTGTAGAGATTGCTTTCAGTGTTTGGTCATGGCGCCAGTTGTATCTTCCACTTTGTAATGAGTAGCTACAACCATTGAGGATGTGGAACAGTGTACAATGACGATGATTGATCTTGCCCCACAGCTTCAGTTTGGCAGAGGATGGACGTTGATCATGAATTGCGTTGATGTGGAAAGACAGTAGCTCTGGCGTACAGACATACAAAAGTTTCTTCCAGGAGGTATCGACCTGCATGACAGACTCCCAGTTCAACCACTGCCCTTGTTTCGCACATCCGTAAAGGAAGACCAACATGTCTTCCTCAGGTAGACAACATGTCTTGCTCATCTATAAATACTTTGTTAAATGATTAACAATGTAGGCTAACGCCTGTGCAGAGTTGACCAAAGATCGATGTGCATAAATTTGTATTCAAACACACACTTTCGAAGAAAAACATCGCCGGCAAAATTAGCTAATTGAATTTAATTTGAATCAAGCTATAAATTATTGTAAACCCTCCAACGCCAATGTCTATTGCGATTTGCCCTCTCATGACAAAACAACCAATGTAGCGAAAGGGGAAACCTTATCTTTGATTAGGTTTGGACTAAAGGTTATTTAAATAACAGATTCGTTACGTTGACAAAACAGCATTAGGATGAAAACAAGAATTTCCCCATTTTAGGTTACACACATTACCGAAGAATGGTCCAGTGCGTCTCCCTGCACAGCATGTTGGGATACATAGGCCTATGTAGGACATTTTGAATAAGCGCGCATCCAGTGACCATCGGTGATTCAGTAGGCAGGGAATTCATTTAACGAGCAAAGTGTCCAACAATTATGATCGAAATAGTAGAGATTCGGATTTCTAAAACATAGTTCCAAAACAAGTCGAACTTGCTTGAAACCAGTTCATTAAATACTCAATATGAAATTTGGTAGTTTCCTACTGGAATCAACAGGGATTCAGACATGAGAAACTTTGACAACGGTCATAACACTGACAAAGATTTATTTGTTTTCTTTCAATTTCCTTGAAGTATTTCCTGCGTAATCAATCCACTACCCTCACGAAATAGGCCCCAGGTGTAAGAAACATCTGCACAATTGTCTGCAAAATGACCTTATCGTTCCAGGATATTCTTTCATCAATAGCTTCGGGGGTGGAGAGCAATATGTTATCAAATAAAAATCAAATGTTTTCACATGCAAAATGTTAGCGTTCTTGATAAGAACGGAGTATTGTCCAGTTGAAACAATATAATTCTTCTTCAAGACGGATCGAATCGAGACGGAAAAGGAAGAACAAAATAGACTGGACCTGTGCAATATAATATGCGTAACCTTTCTATACACACTGGCCGAAAGAATTACAACATGCAGAAAAAGTCACAATCACAATTTGATTTCAAATTGTTATGACATATTGAATGCCAAAGGTTATGTTAGCACATCCACTCAAGTAACAAAATACCAATAGATGTATTTTTTAAATGATTTTTTCGATTTTCTGATTAGCAAATCGCTGTTTATTCCTTTAAATAGATACCAGAGAATGTTTGATTCAGGGACTTCCAATTGCTATACTAATTGGAAAACGAAAGCATTATGGGGTCACCCATCCATGTTTCATTAGAGTCATCATGGCTACTGCACTTTGAAGATGAAACCGTACACCCTCTATTTTGTAGCATGGACTTCTAATTTAAATGTCGGCCTCTTCAAATGCCCGTAGTTATTATTCAACGATAATATTTGGCTGCACTGATTCTATTTTACAAAAGTGAATGAAAAATATTGGCTTATATAAGATTTGCATTTTCCATTCAACATAGACTAAAAAGGAACAATCTTCAATAAGGTGGATATTGAATTCAACCCAACCACGATGACGATATTGATTGAAAACGCGGTGACCGTTAAATACGTCTTCTTAAAAGCACACAAGTGTTTTTAAAATGTCGTTATAGAAACTTTAAAAACCAAAAATATACTCACTTCAAAAATAGGTAAACACTTTAAAATCTCACCATCTCATGTAAATTGAAGTGACTGATAATAATTAGTCTTAATTTTAGAAACAAAATCACTCGTATATGGTGCTGCGGATTCAAAAAGCAAATATTTTTTGGTCAATGCTTACGGTACTTGAGGGTTTCATCTGTGTAACGGGTCGATCGACTGTCTTATTAATTTTGTTTTCGAGCAATGTTTGTACAAGGTAAATAATAGTGTAATTGTACCCTTTTGTCAACTTTGCTTGACCGATGACTGTAAGGCAGATAAGGTACATTAAATTTGAGCCGGTAGCCACTATAATAGTGCTCTATTTCTTTTGGTTGCGGTACACTTTGTGGCAAGATGTCAAATAGATTATTGCATATTGTAATTAAAGATGAGGCTGTGATATATGTCCCAGATAGCAGGATAAACTATTATCCTACTAGATTCTCTCTCTCTAGCAATGGCACAATGACCTACTTACCTTGTAAAAAGCTGACATCCAATAATAAAACAAATGTTGTTAATTTCTTTCGATGATTATATTTTCGGATGGATCGTTTTTGACCTATTGACTATCGGCTATTTGTTAACCGCATATCTATAAGGCGCTATTGTAAAGAACACTGTTTTTCACAACGTTAACAGCTTTCAATTGTTTTATGCTAGGACATTTCTTATATGAATGGTATTACCCGGGTACGATTGCAATATGGCATTTTCATGCTATATGAAGTTTAAAGGGATATTCATTTGTACAGCCTTGTCCACCGCCAGAGTTTTCAGTACAGCTTAACTTCCGGTTCTCGGATTTAAAAAAATAGTGGATCAACTGATTTCATTTCAAAAACAAGTTTGTAAAATAAAATTTGCCTTGTTGATTTTCGAATTTACCCACACCAGCTGAAGGTACCTTGTACTCTGCAAAGTGGCTAGGAATGCCAAACTTATCAAACGGGAGAACCTAACAATACTGTACACTGTAAGAAATACTGTTAACTTACGGTAAAATGCCTAATTTCAAAGACTTTGCTTGATTCTGAACGTAAACTAGAAATTATTACAGAATATTTTCAACATAAAATATGCACTGAACAAGCATGACAAGGGCACGATAATGCTTTATAGTAAACGATGGCAGAATAACATCAAAATATTATTAAACACGATTTTACACTGTTTAAAAATTTACGGTAATTTACTGGCAGTTTGGATGAATCCTGGAACTGGAATCCTAGATTTTAAAAATCGACAAAACATTTACTAATAGTGATAGGATTACAATCGATATGTTAATCCACGAGCCGGAAATGATTCGTACCAAAATGCCATTCCCTCAAAATGCATGGACGTGGAACACCAAGGATTCCACGTTTCGTTAGCCGTATTGCATTTGTGCTAATCTGGCATGCAAATTGAGCCGTCTGTGCAAGAATGTGGAAGCTTATATTCCTATCCGTAAACGAACATAGATTGCTTTAAAGGACTTGCATCCAAAACAAGAAAGAGGTAAGTTATCTTGTTCGTAACTTCTAAGATTTCTGCGCCAATGCTCACCTCGCTGTTTTTCGCAAGGGACACAAAAGGCCGGACAAAAAGTCATACCATCGTTCGCAAGTTATTTCACAAAAATTTGCCCCGATTGCTAGTCTACAAATCACGTACTGAGAAATCAACCATCGTGTTAAACACACTCGATCTTAACGGATGTTAACGGAGATAATATACATAGACATGTAAAATATTACATGGTTAGAATGAAATAGGGCACACTATACTGGCTAAGCCTATTTACACACTCGAACCAAAAAGGTGATGGTGTGTAGGCCGTATAGCCAGTACCAGGTATATAGTGTGCCTATTTGCCCGATACAAATCATGGTAGTATTTGTTTTATTAAACCTCGCTGTGCCTTTGTAAGGAATAGTCCAAAATTCTATTTCCCGAGGGGAAATAGCACGCGGGAATAAGATCAGCCAAGAAATAGCCGATTGTTCATGAATCTTCTGAGGTTGTATTAATAAACAATGAATGCTCACTAGCTTGTTCGTGTTCATTTTACAAAGTAAAAGACTGACTCTTCTTATACCTTTTGTGCTTTCGTATGTAGATTTGTAGACTGAATGGGTTCTATAGTAGACGTAGATTGTGCATATGGTGGAGGGAATTGTGCACTTGGTGAAAAGATGAATTTCGGCACATATCTAGGCATGTCATAAGAAAGACTTTTAGCATAGGGGCATCGCAGATTTTTTTCCTCTGGATTAAAAAATGGCGGCCATTTTTCAAAATGGCTGCCATACTTGCTATTTATAGTCAGATTGAGATGAGTTGATAAATACAGTGTTTATAGGCATTCAAGCATGGCAGGTGTATTGTACATGGATGTTTTTAAAAAGACTTTCGATCAAATGGCCAATTGCAGGTTTATCCTATGGCAGTAATGACGGCCATTTCCAAAATGCCGCCATTAACAGCTTATTTTATATATTTGCAGGAAATTAAATATGTATACGTCTTTTTTCATACAATCAACAAAGTGCAAACAAGTTTTTATTGCGCATTTCAAAATTGAGGTGGCTGACACAGTGGTGGCATTTTGAAGATGGCAGCCCTTACTAATCTTTTATAGTCCGTTTGTAACTGCTACTTTGGTATAGAGTTCACCAAAAGTCTTCTCACAGGGGGTGCCTTCTTAAGAATAGGTTTGAATTTTAAAAAGTCCACTATTAGGGTTATTATGATTAGCAGTGGGTTTTCAATTACAACATAGCTACCACTGACTGATGTATGCATCGGTACCGTGTTTGTAGAAATAATGTTATCACCTCCTTATAATGTTGAATGAAAGAGGTTATGTGTAATACCCACAATAAAACTCAACAAAAGCAAACCATACCAAGTCTTGGTTGCCCATACTTCATTTTAAAAGGCTGTTTTTTTTTTCAAAAACTGATGTGATCCATCTTGATCCAACTGGGGCAACATTATGCACCACACAACCAGTTTTAAGCTACAGGTCAGAAAGGGTATTCGCAGACGTTTATAGGCCATTGCTGGACAAAAATAAACTAGAGCGCTTAATGTCTTGATGTATAATCAGTTGATTCTCTTCCTCCAATGAAGTGAAGGCAGCACTCACTGAAACTATCAAGAGAGCCACCTATCAAGTCGGTTAACTGTGGGCTCAAATGATGATTGCATCTCCTCAGATTCCATGTCCAAGTGCATGAGGATGGAATAGACATGCAAAGAGTATTGGGAAAATCTTATGGACAACCCTCAAGACGTTAGAAACGATGCCAAAACTTCCAAGTTGTGGTTGCAAGGAGGTGCAGATGACAGGAAAAATGCTTGAAAGCCCTCTGCAGTGTTGCCTGGTATGCAGACTTGAATAATTTGTAACATCAAAGATATGCCTTCTGCTATCGATGTCCCTTGGTTTACCTTTGATACTAACTGCAATTCTCTACTTGCTAACGCCAAGGACGGAGTATAAAGCAAATAGATTACATGTAACCAACGGGAACTTTTCCAGTAGTCAGAAATTTAACTTCTAGAGTGAAACTTACCTACGTACCATGAAATGGTCCAAAAGATCTTGCTAACCAGTTTTTGCAGAATTTTTTCACAAACAAGATCAGGAAGCTGCACAATAACAGTCTACATGAGCTACTACTGCCAGTCTTCTCTAAACGATGTCTAGATGACATGTTACCAGTAAAACTTTTTTCTATGGGTCGATGTATTTCCCAAGCTCTCAAGCATTGGCATTTCATCTGT
>JAMKCH010042151.1:0-13115 GCA_023653785.1 Ophioderma brevispina
CATGCAAGAAAACTAGAGGTCTCTGGTACATGCTATGCATTATGCATCCGTCCTGTCAAGTTTGGGTAATTTTAGTGACTTTTTCACATGGGTCACCATTTTTTTTGCCTGAATACATGTAGGCACAGCAGTAATTTCATAAAAGGTAGAATTCTCAAGAGTCAAAATTGGAGTCAATCTCAAAAGTACGGGTCAAAAACATTAAAGCAACATAATATCACAAACTTAAGGTCTAGGGGCATTTACCATTTCTATAATGGGGTGAGTGAAATTACTGCACAGGCATGCAGGAAATACATTTGAGTATTTTAAGACCCTAGAGTAGCAGTGGTCCCTGCCAGTGTGCCCCTGAAAATGGGAAATTTAAATATTTCACAGTACAAGGAGAATTTTAAACGAAAAGTGTCAAAGTTTACACCATGGTTAAATAGCCCTGTGCTGATTTAGTTGCTTTATTTACATTTTTAAAATGATACTTTGTTTTATTGCAAATGCAAATGACTGAATTTTGCTCAGCGTTGTGAAACTTTGATGAACCATTCTATGAGAACGAATGGAATATATGGATTTCTGTTGGTGATATCAGCTTAGAATTTAATTCCCAAGAAAGTCATCGCAAAACTCAAGATGTATGGTGAACTCTTTGTTTTGGCATGGAATGACCCTGCAGAGTAGTGCTAATTAGTTATAACAAAAAATATTTGTTGTATTAAAAACTTGTTACTTTGAATAATTAATGGCAACACAAGCTAAGGCCTTGCAATAATGTTGTATATACGCATGTTAACAAAAAATGTCACCTCCGAAACAACAATGATTAGATTGGGTTATTTTCTCTAAAACATGCACAACATGTTGTTTGGTCAGAGCTTATACCTATTTTATTATCTTAAGAGATTTAAGGAAATCATAATTTAGTTAACAAACAATTCAGGCACATTACTGTCACAAAGACATGTTATGTGTCTGGCATGTCTATTCAAATGGCACAAAAAGTAACAAATAAACACGAATACACTGGTAATTAGTCAAATTTATCCAATCTCTATGTTATAAATCATTGTTATCATTTGAATATGTTTCTTCCAAGGTAAAACAATCACCAGTCAAACACAGTAAGGCCACCAAGCTCCAAAAATGAGCAATTTGCGTTGTTAACAAAATTATGTCATCTCCGAGACAAACAATTTCAGTCTCAGGGAAATTTTAAAGTTGACTTGTGCAGCACATTGGTGAGTGTCATCCTATCATGATGACATCACTACTAATCACTACAACAGAGATATCAGCAGCAAGAGATTTCTATTAAGCAAGTAAAGCTGAGATGTTTATTAACTGTATCGGAAGTGACAAATGTGGTTTCGGAGGTGACAGGTGCTAACGGAGGTATGCAGTGTTGTACTACTTTGAATATGTGTGGTGTATTTTTACAACTTTTATTCAAGTAAGATGTTAAGGCATGGTAAACATTAAAGAAGTTCAAAAATGGCCTTGGATCTCTTTAAAAAACTTAAAAACAATATTTTTATGAATTTATAATTGAGAAACTTTATTGTTACTTTTAACATTGGAATTGAATTGCGCACCAAAATCTTAAAGAGGCGAGATCAAAATCTTGCAACTAAAATGCAAGCCATACTGGTAGTTGTTGCAATACACAAAAACAGAGAGAATTCTATTATTAAATATAAGGAGTAACAGTTTGTTGATAACTAGGAATCATTTGTTAACGGAAAATGTCACCTCCGAAACGCTGCTTGAATTGCAACAAACAGTCTCCGGAATGAGAAGCAAGAAATGTGGAAACCAAACTAGCATTATAGGTGGTGGACTTGTCTATATTAATAATAAAACAAAAACTGGATGGGAATTCAAATGCAGGGGAAAAGTAAAAGCTTTGAGAAAAAATAGATGTAATTTGGGGTATACACCAAAATTCTATTTGCGGTACAACCAAAAGTGCCCTTCCAATTTTGACCACATAAAGGCCACCAAATCCACAAGAAAAAAGTAAGGCGGTTTGTTAGTAGCTGAGCTAGCCCTATATCGGCTAGTACACAGCAAATATCTTTGGAAATTCGTCATTGAATTAGTGAGATACATATAATGAAGTGTCAAAACTGTAATTAGTTACACACTGATTGTGAAAATGGCCAGATACCCAATAACATAATAGGTAATATCCGGAGTTACTAGACAGTTAACCCAAAATAAATACACAAGAGCAGAGTCGATTAAAATGTAACATTTCCATTCGGTCCAACTGTCGATCCGTCCGAATTGCTCCATTTGAAGCGGGCGATTTAAGAAGAGCGAGGGTTTGTTAAATTAACATTTGGTACTTCTTTGGAGTCAGTTTGATTTCGTTGTTTTTAATCTAGTGGGTTTATTAAGGTTAAAAGACTTTAATTTTCCTTTTTAATTTCGATAGAATAGCAAAACAACATTTCGTTAGAGAGAGAAACCCTATTTCTATCGTTCCGTCCGACATGAAAGGTTTTTCAGCGATAAAGGAATCTCACAGGACTATTTTAGAATTAATATGATATTTTAGTAGGAGGGTACAGTATCCTATATATGAGAAATGATTGCAACTCATTTGTCCTAGGTCAAAATAACCAGCTATTTGCTCTCTCAAATTCCGTCCGAAGGAGCTTCCGCTCATTTGAACACAGCCACACGTAGTCTTTATAAAGAGTACTCTCCTAATTCCAAATAAATAGGGACAAACTTTAAAACATATTTGATATTTTAAGTGTAATGGAATTTTTTGTCAAAACTATTAGGCCCTAGATACGAATTAAGTTTTTTTTCAAAGTTTGTCGCTACAATAGTCTCTTAGACTTCTTTTCAAATTTGGAATGTACATGGGTGTTGATGTGCGCAAGTTGATACTTTTACTTAAAAGGATAGCAGCGGATTTGCAATCCGAAACATCGAAATAAATCATCAAAATTAAACAAAATTTCATCTTTTTTATATTTTGTTATTGCAGATATGCAAAAGCATAACCTGCAAGGGGTTGCCTTGAAAGCAGGTGTAATAAAGGCAAGGCTGTACTTTTTATATGATGCTGTAAATTTCTATAGAGCAGTTAACATCTGACGTCAGCATAAATTGTAAATATGATGCGCGCGCAGCCTAGCAGGCGGCAAAAATTTTCTCTGTCTCAACAGCTTGTCCCAGAAAATAGTAAACAGTGCTTCACACGCAGGAATCTCAGCATCTATCTGTGGTGGAAGTTTTCGCAAACTTTTTTCTTCAAACTTTATCGGTTTGATGAGGTGTGAAGATGGAACGATATGTGAATATGTTAAAGATTTATTGAAAACAATCCGCAGAGAGTACTTGGAGCGACTGAAACAAAATCTGAGGAACAATTACCGATCCTTATGAGTTAGATTCTATGGTCGGAGGATAACAAAAAAGATTGCCACTCGGACTACCAGCACCACTACGGCAACATGTAATATCTACCTCATCCACACACCAAGCCTCATTCACGCACGAGTCTCTAAAAGCATACAGATTCCTGATGCTATATAATACAGTTGTATAGGGTTATGTGAAGAAGTGCTATCAAGTTCCTAACTCCCAGTTTTGTTTCATCCGTGCCCTGGTTCAGGCGGGGGGAAGAAGCCCAAATGACAGAGTGCAGTGAAGATTTGCCGGGGTTGTGTCTCCACAAGTCTGGACAGATTTCTGCACGGTGGCTACAGCGGTATGTACATGACATGTACAGTTTCCTGATTAGAATGTTACTGCCACATGGCCTATTATGCACTGTCAAACGAAAAGTCTGTTAAATATTTTAAAAAATTTGAATGGTCATGAGGGTGATGATGGATATTATCGCTCACTGGTCTACTATCACCTGAGGCGTAGTAGGCAGGTTAGCTAGGCTAGATAGTATGCTATGCCCTCATTAGTATTCTAGGCCTACATTAATTCGAGTAGGACAGTATGCTAGGCATACATAGATAGTAGGCCAGATATGCTAGGGTTCAAAGAGGTCAACGGAGTGATCCCAATCATCACCCGATATAAGACCAGACAAATTCGTTTTATCTACCGAAAACATAGTCTTCATGATACTGATTGGTCAAAACTACATCCCGTACTTTTCTATTATTTAGCATTTAGCGTCCCTAGCCTCCTACTCCTAGATAGGAGATAGGTAATAAGCCTACCCAAGACCAGACCTAGCTTTGCCGAGGCTTGGGTAATTGAGAACTGACATGAAAAAATAATACCAAAAATGTAAGTAGAGGGGCCCTACTCGTCCAATCATCTTGTCCTGAGTGGAAAGTTGAAGGAGAAGGACAGTTTCAAATCAAAAGAAATTATCAAAAAAGTACTGTAAACTTCCAAACTGATGAGACATCGTAGAATATAAGTCTTCTCCACTTCTCATCCAGTTACAGTGTTTCGTTGCTCACATCCTTCACATTACCTGCATCCAGCATGAGCCTCTGCATACATCTACCTTTTTGTTTCTACTTTTTCTTGTTTTATTTTAACCTTAACACCTAGAAGTCACGTCTGCTAACAATTGGTCATGATAGATTAGGAAATAAGCACATTTGTTTTAATAATTATTTTCAGTAGTTGATTTCAAAGTTCACATCACGGGAGGTGTCAACATAAGCGCATTTTGACCACCCTCTATATTTCTGTTTGCAGTGATTAATTTGCAGTGTATTGTGGAGACAAAATGAAATCAAGATTGAATGCTCTATTTTAGCTCAAAATTTTTTTTTTAAGGGGAAAAATGCATTAAATTCCATTACTTTTTTTTTTGCACCTGTAATAGGCACACACATGCTAGATTCTCATGTGCTACAAATAACACATGCCTGCAGGGATTTATTAGTAACATTCCAAAATGAATATAATTTTTTTTTCATTTCATAATGTCTGGAAATAGGCAGTTGTTAAAAAGAAATGTTATTTTATGTACTTATTTTGTCGCATCACCCGGTACTATATTTGCTAGTACACCTTGAATATCATTCAAACTTTGCAGATTTACCAATCCTTATAATAATATGCTCTTATAAAAATGCTTATACATTGTAGAATTTGGATCACAGTTTTTAAGACCTATTCAAGGAGTTGATTTGAAAAAATATTTGAAATTTGCAGAGAAATAGCTTCAAAGTGATGTAAGAAGTGAAGGTAAGTCTGTAGAATTCTACATAAGTTACCTTTTCCAGCTGTTGTAGATAGAATTGACAGAAACGAAGAAAACGGCAGTGTTCCAAGATACGATTCTCCATTCAACTATGTGTTGTTTGTAGTAAGTGTCCGAAACGGACAGTAATGACATAAAATCTCTGATTCTGTCCTTAATTAGGTTGCTCTGGTCTTATCATTGCAGGGGTATGTTAGGATACCTGTACTTGTTACATACATGCAAAAAATTGATTTTTGATGATTTTTTTTTTTCGATTGCTGATTTAGCAAATCAATGATAGTGTTTTAAGTCATAATGAAAAAATAGGGGTAAAAATGCAGTCGATTTTCACCGCTACTTTGTGCCTTTTGAGTCATCGATTAGAGCAACCGGACAGTACCAGCAACTGTCTGGCAGTGTTGATTATGCAGGGCAAGTAGTAAATATAAGTAATTAGCACCATATAGGGTGAAAAGTCAAAGAGTGTTTATGACGATACTAATCTCACCACTCAACCCGTCTACTATACAGCGGTATATAGTGACCGCTAATGTTTTGCCTGCGAGCAGCTTACTTCCGGGTTCAGTGACCGAATAGAAACGTAAAACATGTAACTGGTTTACGTGCGTATCAAATTCCGACTTGAGATTAAAAAAGCCTTTCCCGTTGAATATCACAGATTTAGCGTGATATTGTGCACAGTGATCAATACAGTTTGACTCAAACACAAGCATTTTTGATCTTTGTTCATTCTGTATGGTTGTAAACCCCAATCAGCTTATTTAGGGATTTTGAGATGCCGTCGATGAGGTATATTTGCGGCAGACGGTATGACAAAATTAAAAAAAGCAAAAAACTTGTTTTTTTGTTTCCCTATTGGCGTTTTCTTTCTACTTTAAGCAGTGTATTGGAGTTGGACACTCACTTATCCCGATTTATAAGTTAAAAACATTGCATTTCCACATTTTTCGATCTCTCACATATCACTGCTAACCCTTTAAGAGTTGAAATAAAATACAGAAAAAAAAAAAGTCTGATGAAACATATGCACATATTTCCGGTATGAATCAGGGTAAGGTACAATAAGAGAATATATCCTGTTCAGTGTATGGCTATATACAGGTACAATATAAATGTACTCGATTAGGGTAACCAAATAATATCAAAATACTTGTCTGGGTGTATTTTTAAAGAGTCATGCACATTACTTGTTTAAGGACAGTGTCAACCCTGGTGCTTTTGTTTTTACACAAATTTCTGATTTTTGCACCATTTTAAACATCAAACTGTGTTCTATAGTTACCAACAAAGGTTATCCACTGCAGACAATCCTGAGCTGTATTTTTTGCCGATTTAAAACAGCTATTGACCATTTAAAGTCACAAAAACCGCTTGGTCTAAATGGCGGGAATTTAAGCACATTTCACGCCGTCAGGTGCAAGGCGAACCGTCGCGTGGTGAATTTTTGCTGCGTAATGAAGCGTCCGCATGTTTTAATGTACTTTTGCGCGAACGCATCTTGGAAAAACGAAAAATAATATTTGAAAATGTAAAAGCGCTAATTTAGACCAGATGAAATTTCAATTTCTTCTAATTTCTGAAGTTGAAGACAAAAGAGGTTTGATTCAATAGTGCATAAAGATGTATTTTCATCACTTGCACAACATACTCAATTTTGAAGTTAAAAGGTAAAGTTATTTGAGAAAGAGACAGCTTGAAATGGCGTGAAAAGTCACTTTTTTACTAAAACACAGATTTTCTCAATGTTCAATTTTCGCAAAATTTGGCAAATTTTCAGACAAGATAACTCCAAAAATACCGAAGTAAAAGGTAAGGTTTAACTTTCCTACGATAGCAATCGGTCTTCTCTCGATTTCTAACTAAAGATATTCGCCAATATATACTCAAATTTCGGAAAAGAAAAGTAAAAATCACACTTTTTTGACATTTTCCCTTATATTTCGAAAAGTAAGCTCTATTTTTAAAAAATGAAAAACCGTCCCTAGACAAATTTGTCTTGTTTCTAAAAAATAACATAAGAAATCATGATAATTCAAATTGTTTTTGTTATGCTGTCTGAAAATTTTGGGGCAAAATCGTGTTTTTTTTAGTATTTTTCTCAAAATACGGAAAGTTTTACATTAATCTGATGCCATCATCGGGTTCATCGTCCAATTTTCTTTCTAGAAATGTATACTTCTACATAAAATAATCAATATTTGCAAAGTTACAAACCAAAAAAGATACTCGGAAACTCAAGGTTCACACTGCCCTTAATAAAATTCAATCAAAATAATTGTTTAGGGCAGCAAAATCAAACCAAAATACTTGTTTAGGGTAGCAAAATCAACGGAAATACATGCTTAGGGTACTTTTCTTGCCAAGTGAAAATGTTCTTAGGGAGGCCATATGTGCACAAGCATGATATCTACCTTGGAGCATGTGCATTCAAAGGACATCGTCGAATAAGGAATGAATGACGCCTGCCCTTCTATAGTTTTCATGAGAACGGATGAATTTGAAACGTTTTGCATAATAAAGCGACATGCTCAAAGTTTACCTTTTGCTGGTTTTCAAAAAATCCCACTTTAAATATAAATTCCCCCAAAGTCAGTTTTATGTAAATTTATAATACAGGCTGCAATGGATAATTAAAATGTCCATATTTGAAGCCTTTCCACCCCAAGAACCACAATGCCGCGTTGCAAGGATGTGCGCTATATTATTTAGCAACATATATGTGAGTTAGGTTCCGGCTGGACTCTGTCCTTAAACTGCTGGAGAACAGTGCGGTTCAGGTGCTGTTTTTCCAGGTAGGGCTAGAATTTTAATTCCAAGGTTTATGTCATGTTTCCACCAGTTTGGGGTTTATCCTTTTGGATCTTGTAGCTTTCAATGATTTTCCTACCCAACAATGGCCAGCAGCATTGTTGTACTGTGCAGAGCGGAGGATCAACCAGATTTGGTCAACGGTGTGCATAGATGAAATGGAGCAAGCAGGCCCGTACGCAGGGGGGGGTGCGGGGGGTGCGGTCGCACCCCCCCAAATTCCACAAAAGGGGAAAAAGGTCCACTTTTTGCTGAATTTTTTGATAAAAAGGTCCAAAAATTTAGCAAAATTTTGCCACAAAAGTCCACTTTTTGGTGATAAAATGTTCAAAAAGTCCAAAAAAGGACCATTTTAGGGGGGTTAGGTCCACTTTTACCAAAAAAGGTCCACTTTTTCAAAAAAAAGTCCACTTTTTCAAAAAAAAAGTCCACTTTTTCGAAGACCCGCACCCCCCCAAAATAAATCCTGCGTACGGCCCTGGGAGCAAGGTACCTGGAATGCAGGGAAAATGTCCATTTCTAGGAGGGACAAGTATGCGAGGAAGCAGAAGTGGCTCTCTACTGCGGGTGTGGAAGGACCGCATCCAATGACGTAAGTATAAAAAACCCGACCCCAGAAGATTCTCTCGAAACGGCGTAACCAAAATCGAGGTGCCCAAAAGTATTATAATGAGCATACGCACTTCATTATCATAGTTTTGGGCACCACCATATTTGGTTTACGTATTGTCGTATTTGGAAAATCCTTAATGCATATTTATGAGACACGCAGTATTTTACATTCGTCACACTTAGCGAGTGAAAACAACAATAACAACTGATGCCACATGCTATCACTCGGACTCAAATATCTCTTTTCCTAAGCAAAATTAACAGGGGTCATCGGGAGACTTTTTGTGCATTAGGGATGCAGGAATCTTTTTAGAAGCATGGTTTCTTCAATCGATTGGTTTTCGCATAATTATTGCAG
The DNA here is from genome assembly GCA_023653785.1 of Ophioderma brevispina. Lineage (NCBI taxonomy): Eukaryota > Metazoa > Echinodermata > Ophiuroidea > Amphilepidida > Ophiodermatidae > Ophioderma > Ophioderma brevispina. The sequence goes on from JAMKCH010042151.1 coordinate 8,976, forward strand.
AAAAATCGGCCGATCAGACAATGGAACACTGGGGAAATGCAACACTGATAACATAACGCGTGACGCACATATTTTTATATGCGTGTGCTTGCGCCTCAACAGTGGCGACACGCGAGTGCTTACGCAGCAACAACCACGGCGCGCTGTGTGTGAGAGAAATCGGTTACGGGCTTGGGCTATTCCATAATACACGCGATTCCCCTCTTGGTTTATATTCTAGCTCAATGACCTCAGCCCCATACCACTACACCTATATGGGTTTTGTATGGCACAGGACCCTAATCTTTAGGCTGCCTGTGGAGGGACAGTGAGTCGCCCCTCCTCTTTCCACAGACTTGGGGGCAGTGCCATGGGTAGGCACTGGGTACCCCTTAGCCCTTGTCCTTGGTTGGTCAGCAAGACCTAGGTTGACAACAAAGCAGAGGACTCAAAGACCTATTGAGCAACGGTTTGATGTCATCTCCAGCAGGCGAATGATCCCTCTTAGTGGACACCGGCTGGTGGTACTTGTCAAGTAAGCTGACATTGCTGGTGAGGAGACCTGGGCTACCACCTCACTATTAGCCCTTGGAAACCTTCATGATGTCGAATCTCTTAGAAGGGGCAGCCACCAGCCCAGCAAACCAAGGTGGTACCTCTGGCTCCGGAGGGGAAAGGAATGGGCAACCTCCCTATCCTTCACCGCTACATGACGCTTCGAATGGAGCTGACAGGATGGTACTTGGAGGAAGGGAATTTAAATTACGTGATGTAACCAGATTTGGTACATGGAATGTCAGAACCATGCTCCAGACAGGAAACCTTGAACTTCTGATTAGAGAGCTTGACCAATGCAAAGTTCATCTGCTTGGAATTTCTGAGATGCGATGGTCAGGTAAAGGCCATTTTACAACCAACTCAAATTGTGTGGTCTTACTGGTCTACTACTCTGGGAATGAGAAAGGAGGAACCAATGGTGTAGCATTCATTGCAAACCAACATATCAGTAAACATGTGCTTGGCTACAACCCTGTGAGTGATCGTATTATAACCATCTGCCTCCAGGCCAATCCCATCAATGTTAGTGTGGTACAAGTTTATGCACCAACCTCTACTGCATCCGATGTAGAGATCTAAGACAACTTTTACTGCCAACTTCAGGGCGTTGTGGACAAACTTCCAAAGAATGACCTTGTGCTTGTACTAGGTGACTTCAATGCAAAAATTGGTAAAGGAATCCAACTGGAGGAAGAGATTAAAGTTATTGGTCAGTATGGACTTGGAGAAAGGAATGAAAGGGGCAACCTGCTTCTAGAGTTTTGCATTGGCAATGATTTATTCATCTCAAACAGCATGTTTCAGCAGCACCCGAGACATCTCTATACGTGGTCAAGTCCAGGCGACAGAACTCGCAACCAAATCGATTTCGTCCTAGTAAAGAGGCGATGGAAGTCATCGGTTAAAACTGCCAAAAAACATTACCTGGGGCAGCTAATAGGGAAGAGACCATCAACTTCTTATAGCAGATGTCCGCCTCAAACTGAAAAGGATACCTACCATTCGGAAAATCCAGAGGTTTGATCTACAGAACATTGATGCTCAATAAAACATTGAGACCAACAACAGATTTGAAACCCTGATGATCAGTGCAGAAGAGATGACTCCAGATGATATGGATAAACATCAAGAACACCATTAACCACCACTGCAAAGAAAGAAAACCATTCCACTTAGACAAAAGGACATCTCCATGGCTTACACAAGCAGTACTGGATCTTGCTGATGAACGCCTGCTTAAAGAAGCAGGTTCATTTTTAAACCAGATAGTAACTGTACCGAACCTATCTGGTGAGATTCAGCGAACAGCAAGAAGAGACAAGAACAACCATCTCAATCAAAGTGCAAGGAGAGTGAAGACAACAGCTCTAGGAACCTAGCAGGCATCTTCAAGGTGTGAAAGATCTCACCAACCAAAGCAATCCCAAACTGCGTTGTAAAGATGATAATGCACTTGTGCTGACGGAGAGTGAGGAAATAAAGGGAAAGATGGAAGAATATTAATGCAACAAAAAAAAGGGGCTCTGCTTCAAGAAGGACCACTAGTGTACACATGGAGGTACCGGAAAAAAATCAGCCATTCTACTTTCTGAGGTCAAACATGCAATCCGGAAGAAGCTAAAAGACAACAAGGCACCGCGGGCTGATGAGATTTTGGCAGAGCTTCTGAAAACATCGATGAAGCTGGTGTTCAACTGTTGACACAACTCGCAATAAGATAGGCAGCATTACTTGGACCAGACGATTGGAAAGTCAGTTTTCCTCACGCTGCCGAAGAAGGGTATATAGTGCGTTCAGAAACAATAGAACGATTGCACTTATTCCACATACCAGCAAAAATCTTGTTGCACATCCTTGAGAGGCCTCAAGCAATATCTTGAAAGAGAACTACCACCAGAACAGGGCTGGCTTCAGGACAGGCAGACGCACCAGTGACCATATGCTAACATAGACAATACATGAAAATGCAAGGATAGGATTTCAACAGAAGCATACCTTTGCTTTTTATAGATTTTGCCAAGGCATTTGACGCTGTCAGATATGGAGCTCAGTGGAATTTCGCTGAAATGGGGGAAGTTACAGCCACATTTGGTCAAAGATCATCAAAAGTTTATACATGGCCAGGAGCGTGGTTCGAACTGAAAGGGGATTGGTACTGATTGGTTCAGTCAGTGGCCAAGGAGTTGCAGGGCTCATGCATCCTATCTCACGCTTTCAACTTTCTGCTGAATAAATCATGAGACGTGTCCTTGATGACTGTGAATTTCTATTGGAGGATGGAGACTCGGCAATCTACGATATGCAGATGACACCCCCCTTCTGGCTAAATTCAGAATGAGCTGAGTATACTCCCTTGATAGGTAAAGGTGAGAGGGAAAGCAAAGGATTACTACTAAAATGTTGCCAAAACCAAGGTCATGATCACTGGTTGAAGACCTGCTACAGATCCTCTTAGTGGATGGAAAGGAAGTGAAGGGTTACTCAATTCAACTTCCTTGGTGCACTAATTTCCAAGTGGCGGTCTGTGGAATGAAATCAGGGAAAGCGCTTGCAATGGTAGATCTCCAATGGATAAGTGAATGGGCTGATAGAGGAATCACAAAGGTAACAAAAACTCGCTTGGTTCGTGCACTCATCTTCCCAGTTGCAAACCTACGGCTGTGAATCGTGGTGACACTCACAAAAAGAGATTGTAAAAGAGATCATGCCTTTGAGCTATGGTGTTGGTGCAGGATGCTGAGATCTCATGGACTGAAAAAAGAACAAACAAACAGTGTGCTGGCCCGGAAGAGGGAAAACGACCGTCTGCTTGATCATGTCAAACGCTAAACACTTAGTTAAATTTGGCAATATTGCCAAGACGGGAGGGTAACGCCTTTGAAAAAGTCATCTTCAAGGAAAGATTGAGGAAGGAGGAAACGTGCGAGGCCACGGACACGGTGGATCGACATGATTAAAACTCTTGTTGGAAAATCTGCCCTCAGTGTATGCTTTGGCAGCAGACAGACAGAGATGGCATAGTCATCACGAAGGTCGCGACCTGGCAGTCGACGGAACCGACAACAACAACATGTGAGTGGCGTTTGGTTCTTGGGGTGGAAAGACTCATTTTTGCATTTTTGTTTCGGGGGGGGGGGGGGGGAGAACACTAAATGGAATTGCCAAAAAAACAACGAACTTTTATTGACCAAACCATATCATATCACTATATGGTAAGGCATGTTTCTACCAAGAGCTCTGTTCAGTAGCATTGGGATGAAGCACATATTAAAAACGCTGGACCATGCACGTTCCGGGGTTAGCTAAATCATACTAAAATACAGGGGATGTATTGCTCAATACCATGGGGAATGAAAGCTATTGAAATGCACCATGGGAATGTATTTTTAGCCATACCTTCTTGTGCTAGCGTCTTTTGTTGTTACAAGGCGGCCCTGCAGGGCGCCTTGTTCTGTTTGTGATGGGTTCTTCCTTTCTGTCTTCTTCTCTTCTTCTTCTTTCCACACACTGCAAAAATGATTCTAGTTCAGTCATGGTTGACGTATTCTGACAAGACTTGAATATCAAATGACTGCTGAGTCATTCCATTCATGACATATGACT
>JAMKCH010042152.1:0-12592 GCA_023653785.1 Ophioderma brevispina
GGCCGTAGGAGTTAGCGGTTCTTTCTTGCAAAGACATGGGTCTTTATGGCCCTCCAGGGTCTTAGTTTTTTTAGTTGGTAGGTTTAGGTTGCAGGTCTTGATGCCCTTCAGGGATTTAGCAGGTCTTTAGTGCAAAGACCTGGGTCTTTGTTTTAGTCGGTGGTGATGCGGTATTTCCTGGCGTTTGTTTATCCTTACGAGGATTAATGAGGAGTTCTTCCCCATGGTAAAAAAGAAACAACAGTTTTGCCTGCCTTGGCCCGGCCACGTTTATTTCTTTAAAAAAAATACAGTCCAGCCTGCCGTGGCCCGGCACGTCGTTGGATAAAAAAACGCGAGCCAAACGGCCTTCTTGTCTGGCTGTGTCAGCGCCCTCTATACAAATATAAATCACCATGATGGCCTTCTTGCCTGCCAAAAGTATCTTCACCAGGACACACAAACACCCACCCACTGACCATCTTACCCGTCGTTGAACTCATCCTTAACCCTTAACTCCTTGAATTTGACATAAATTTCTACCACAAATTCTTGGAATACGGGGGGACCTTGGTGGGGGGGCAGCGCCCTCAGTGGCCAATCTTTTCATGGGACATCGGAGGCCCACCCACTGACCATCTTACCCGGCTGCTTGAACCTCATCCTTACCCTTAACTCCTTGAATTTGACAATAAATTCTACAAACAAATTTTTGGTATCGGATGGGGACCTGGGCAGCGCCCCTCAGTGCCAATCTTTTCATGGTACATCTGAGGCGAACTTCTTCCAAATCTATTCACAAACCCCTCAACAGAATGGTTCCTGGAAAGAATATATTGACGCATCCATTTCCTCTGGACCCATGCTCACATTCTCTCCCTGACTTCCATCTTTTTAGGAACAATTTTCATCCAACCATCAATTCACTTTGAAGTTTCCCTCCACACAAGTCCCTTTCTCGACACCACTCACCAAAATTCAAAACAATCGCATTGATACTTCTGTACAGTAAGGCCAACCGACAAACACACTTACCTCCCTCCCCTCTCTTGCCACCCCCCTCACACTTCAGCATCCCATATAGCCAAGCTTTTAAAACGATCCGTCGGCATATTTCCCAAACGAGGATGAAGAACTCCACCTCACCAACCTAAAATCTAATCTCCTCAAACGTAACTATAACACAACATAATTGACAACAACTGGCTAAAGCTAAAATGTTGGGAAAAAAATCACTCCGAACTACAAACAAAAGAAACAGAACAACAGGGTCCCATTGGTCGTTACAATACATCCAGATCAACCCCCACATTCACCGTATCATCCGCCACATATGAATATAATTTATAAGGAGAGCACTTATCCCAATATTCCCTTCATCTCCCATGGCCGCATTTCGTAGACCACGCAACTTTACGCGACCTCACTGTCAAAGCCAGACTCAGCAACAGCGAAAATGCCACAGTACTGGCCGCACCACATGTACCAAAATCCAAATTGTTCAGTTTGCCCCTTCATCACTGAATCCAAAAAATTCCCCAGTTCATCGACAGGGAACATCTCCCATACCAACTCACTTCACTGTAAAACCGCCTGGGTCGTTTATCTTATTACGTGCAAGAAATGCCACATGCAATACGTCGGCAAAACTACTACGCTTCTTTACACTAATTCACCAATACCAAGTCGGACATCAGCCATAAAAAGAACAAACTGCCAATCGTCGATCACTTTAATTTACCCGTCACTCAGTAATCAGATATCTCTCATTGGAATCGAAACCATCCATAAACGCACAGCACATATCATCATGAACCAGCGAATCCTTTTGGATAGCGAAACTACGTACCCTTAAACCAAGTGGTATCAATTGTCACACCATAGCCCATAATATTCTCCGTTGCCGCTCCATCTGCTCCCTAGCTTCCATTCTTACCGCTTTTTTTTATCACTGCGCCCTCTTTCGCACAGACCTTTCCTTTTGTCCCCATCAACCCCTGCTGGGTTGCTACGACGCTCTCCCTTGGTTACGTATCCATTTGAACGATTACCATCCCCCCGAGCCTTTAACATCACGTCCACTGGCCTGCGTCCTTTTTGTACCACTTTGGTGAGTGTTCCTTTCAACTTCCTAACTCATGATTTTGGGCCATATCATGACTCACATATATCACCATTATCATCTTATAATACCACTAAATTAATTGCATATAGCTATGATTGTATATGCAGCTCCTAAATACCAAACAGATGTGTAATTATGATCACTCTTTTGCATACCTGTCGTTATATCACTTCCATTATCATAATAATGGTTGTGATGATTATATTATTAATTATTATAGTTCAAAAATGATATATTAAAAAAAATAAAAAAAATTTTATTATTATTGTATTCTCTTTCGCTTTATTCAATCTTGTACAGCCACTGATGAAGCCGGAGGGCCGATAGCTATGGCACAATAAAGAACCTGATACTACTGCACGGTCTCACGCCCTATTCCAATTTCTTACATTTTATATAAGTTGGACAGTTCCATGTCTTCACAAATGGGGCAACAGTGTTGTATAAGTAGAACAACCCAATCTCTTGCTGTTATTATAATATAATTAAGTATTTATATCTAGAAAATATTAATATAATTAATCTTTGCCATGCTATTCAGGAAGTTCCATCCGCAGCTGGGGTTTAATTCGGCTTCGCTCGTTTTAATTGTACAGCGTTTAGCCTGTGTGCATGAGTTTCACTCGTGCCTACCAATCAACAAAACAAACCCGCAGTATTGCGTATGTTTTACCGTTACACATGATTTATTTGATCTTCCAGAACTACTTTCATTAGTATTATGTAAATGAGGGTTTAACAATATTAATATTATTAGTATATTGTGTAATTGAGTGCATGAAAATGAAAGTTCAGCTGTTCCATATTTGGCTGCTTGTTTGAAATTGCTGTGGTGACGAATGTTCATTCTAAGTTAATGATCAGCACAGTAAAACATCGTGTAACGGTCTATGATATATGACACTGCCACTGGCAACGAGGTCATTTTCGTACTCGTAAATCAAGTCATGCGGGCGGTGCGAACCTCTTGCTTGTGTGTGTTTTGTCTTTCACATTTGGACCTTCACGTGGCTAAGGAGCTAATAACGATAAGAACCTAGTGCCAATGACTACACATGTTGCCGTCATCTTGGCCGCTGTATCGAATTCGTCGATCCAACTCTTCAACTTCACGAGACATACGATCGTTTATCTTAAAAATACGGGCCGATTTGGCACATCAACCAAGCCATCGGGGAATCAAGAAACTTCAAAGATACTTCGCATTGGATGATAGTAAGTATTTGTGATTGTCATCTATTCAAAAAAGTCACACTCGCGGAAGACAATGGGGGGGACAATGGTCATGATTAAATAGTTGCGCAAACCGGAAGTGTCGGTCTCAAGGGAGCATACACCCCCAACGGCTAAATTTGTCGAGGTGGCTAGCCAATCTATCAAGATGAAAACTTCATATCCTTAAAGGTGCAACGAGAGATTTCAAATAACAGGTGTCCTGAAAAATGACAATTCTGATTTTGGCACTGGTACAAAGCTTTATATCAAAAATATCCCCATCTGTACGGATTAAGCTGAGAACTGTTTCTTTGGTACAAAATGTGCCCTTTCTCTATTTCGTATAGGAGCAAATACGAAATTCAGCCTATTTTTTTCTATTGAAATATAAGCATATACAAATCACTGTTTATTTTCATTTTAATTATTTCTGTAACCAAATAAAAGGTAGGAATGTATTGCGTGTCTTATCTATATGAAATCACTACATATCACAGAAAATATGGATGACCTGAAATCTCTCGTTGCACCTTTAAATCGGGCCATCCCCCTTTAAGAATGATGTTAATGGAAAACAGTGTTTGGAGTTGCAGAGGTTAGTTCGCTGCTTCGCTTCGCAGTTTTAACTTTGCTTCGCTACCACTAACAGTTACAGGGGAGACCACAAGACGGTTCTCTGCTTCTCCCCCCACTGACTATAATCTCCCCCCACTGATTAATGATCATGATGATATGACACTTGTTTGTAGAGTAGTATTATACGGGAACTTTACTTACGTCTTTTTTTGACATTGGTGGTCGGAACGACGTAAAGGCCAATAATGCATTGAAAAGCCGTAGCAATCAAGCACTGTAAAAGTGTATCTTGCCGACGCAGTGCTGCGTCGGAAGTCAATTACATTTACACTAAGAAAAATAACCAATGGCCGCAGTATTTATCATGCACCACTTGTTATGTTATTTATCTCCTGCAATCTGTTTCTTCGATGAAAATAAATATTAAGTCTGTATTTTGGAGATATTCTTGTCGGGATTCGTGCTACACGATTTGACTTATGTAATGTCGTTATACTAGAAATGAGGGTGAGTCGTAAATGTGAAATGCAAGGATTGATAATGACTCGTCTGACATGCCCGAAATTTCAGTATGACTCCGTTGTACTATAGTCGCCGTAACAATTGTTTGAACTAAGCGTACGCAGTACCGGCGTGTGCGACGTGTACACGGGCGTATCGCGTGTCTATTTTAATCGTTGTGTTTACGCGCTGTCTTCAGCAGTGCGACCTTCACGCACACACACAGCAGATCGTTCGAATCAGTTCAAACAATTATTACTAAGAGTATAGAGTAGTATCAAATTTGTGGTGTTCGTAATTTCAATTTGCAATTTTCTGAGTGTTGTTGGCTTTGAACACCATGCCATGCTCCAAATGGATCTGATGTATACTTCACCACTTACTTGGGCTTTGCTAAGCCTAGGCTATGCCTTCTTCTGAAGTTCCGACCCTGGTTCGAGACTCCCGGTTTGGTCGATAGGGAAACTCAGCAGTGATAGGGAATCGTCCGGGTATAGAACAGTGTTTAAAATGTGAAAAAAAAGTAAATTAGTTTACTCGTTTTGTCGTTTTGATTGACTTTATCACTCACAAATGTTTAGAAAAAAATTATTATTTCATGTCCTATCATTCAAGAATCCACCTGCCAATAGCCGAAAAGAATGGTTAATTTGTAAAATAACTATTCTAGGTAGCAGGACAACTCGCCCCCTTGCAATCTCACACCCTGCACTCGCCCCCAAAAACGTATATGCCTTGCCAAGTCGCCCCCCAAAACGTATATGCCTTGCCAAGTCGCCCCCCAAAAAACGTATATGCCTTGCCAAGTCGCCCCCCAAAAAAACGATTTGCCCTTCCAACTCGCCCCCCTTAGATATTGTATAGGTATAGTATTTTTGAAAAAATAAAAGGAGTTTTAGCGATAGCAATTACCCAGGCAAAGTTAGTTATTTTCTAAAATTAGCAGAAATCATTATATTACTCCGATCTCCTCTTTTATGTTTGGGAATAGAAAAAGTTATTTATGGTCGAAAATTTAAAGGTAACTAACTGTCGTAAAAACGCAGTTTGAGAGTTAAGTTTGAGAGCAAGCAAACTAACGATGGGCTTTGTTTAAGAGTCCTCAGTCCACCAACAAATCGGCCGTTTGAGAGTCGCTCAAATCCAACAATTTTTCCGTTTGAGATGCTCTCCTATCGAGGAAAAGGTTGGCTTGAGAGTGGGTCAAAGAAATGGCTGAATGGATTTTACCCCGGGATTTCATCGATTATTATCCCATATCCGCGAGTTTCATCGCGTTACACTGCACTCGCAAGCTTAGTATTGTCTCCCAGCCGTCGTACCAATTATCGTGTTTTGTATACAGGGAGAGTTGAGAGATAAAGGGGCTAGAGGTCGAACATCCATCTTGAATCGGCGAATCACCTGGTGGACGCTTGGAGGTTTGACCGCCAAGCCAATTACAACTAAAATTACGCACGGAAAAAAAAAATGCCCTTTATCGTGATTCGCCAGGTGGGCCCATCGAATATTAAAAGATCTTTATATACTATAAACATCATCAGCATGTGGTGTATGCAGCAAAGTTTTGTCGTCGAATAGATCGGGCACGGAGTTTTTTGATATTTCAAACATGGATTCTAAAAATAGCAGGGCATAGAATGTTCGTAGTTGCTAGGACGATTGTGAAGTATTTAGCACAGTCGATAGTACACGTTGTAATGTGTATTTAGTATGGAACTTTGACCTCGATAGTGCAAAACAGCCCGTCCGCCTGCTCGTTCGTTTGTATTGTTGGTAATCAGCGAGAATAAAGAGTGTTTTCGTGCCCATTCTAAGAAATAACCGGGAACAGCCAGAGGCCTTGGTTTGTATGCGAGCTCGTTGAATCCCATTAGTTTTCACAGTAGATTAAGACTATAGGGAACTAATTCACCGTGAAAAATCACGGACTAATTTTTTGGCGATCGATGTTCTGTAGACTAAGTATAAATTGAGATTGTATATAGAGTACACAATAAATACGGACATGCAATTACCAATTCCCACCTTCCCAGCCAATACGAAGAAGTTAATGTTTTGTGTTTTATTTTTAAATATTGTGTTGTCATGATTTTGTTTTTTACCTGCCTATTGTGGGATGCACCGCTGGTGCCACTGGTGTTAAAAGTGTAAACCAAAAACGACAGTTAAAAAGATTAACATATTCTGTTCTGTTCTGTTGATGTTTTCTGTTTTTGCAAATTCAATACGAAAGAATGCTGTTACTGTCTCGTTTCTACAAAATTGAGATGACATGCTAAATTGATTATCGGAAATGACAAATTGGTTTCTTTTATAGATTTTCGTGCTTAAATATTTAATTTAGCATAATTGTAATCATAATTATTACAAAAACGATGGTGTTAAAATAGAATCAATATTCCCGAAAATTGAATTATATAACAACGACTAAAATGTTCAAATTGACGGAGCTATCTTATGTTGTCCATGAATGGGGTCTACTATATTGATAAATTATATCACCATTACCTTAAAGCCACTATCAGCGATATCTTCACATGTAAACAAATTGCGCCGATCATTTCATCAAAGTCCATTTTTTTTTTGCATAGTATTGGAAAATGGTTGTAGTAAAATACCCCTGTAGTGGCTAAGCGTAAACACTTCGTATTGTAAACGAAAATATGATTTTTATTGTTTTTGTTTATTAATAAAAGTCGGGATCCGACTTTTTCTTGTCTAGAAACAGTCGCAAAATTGCATCTTCAAGACCCTTTAAAATAAATTAAGGGTTGCTTTTCGCAAAGTTAACAGTCAAGGTGTGATATGACCTCAGCAATAGCAATTTAGAGACCAAAAATCGGCATTTGAATTTGGGAAAAAATGAAAAATGACTGATAGTGGCTTTAATAAGTATGATCATGAGTCGGATAAATGTTAGGCAAGGTTTTAATAGCAACGAGATTTTAATGAAAGCTCTCTGATTTTGCAAAATAGACCAATGAAAAAGGATTATAAGCTGAAACTGTTCTTTCAAATCAAAATCACCAGTGGACCACCTTTCGTTTTATTTAAGATGAATTTCTGTAGCCAAATACAGTAGGAAATCGATTTTGCTTGTGTAATCTATGTGAATATTACAGAAGTATGGATTGCCTTTCAAGAAAAATCTCGTTACCGTTGCCCGATTGTCACGTCACGGTCCAGTGACCCGTCACCCCGTCCAGGGCCTTACAGTACGAAAACGTATCCCTTAACAAATTGGCCTAAATCTTAAGTTGTGGGAAGAACTAATAGTAAAAAAATAATATTAAAACATATTGTGATTGAAATAAGCAAAACATTAATTTCATTCGATTCAAATTTGTCGCAATGTAAATTTACAATTTTCATGTATAGTGCACTGTGATAGGGGATCATAAAAGTATAGGCAATGCGATTACCGATATTATACGTACTTTCTGACATTTACGATCATTCGAATTATTTCAGCAGTACAGGGGGGTAGACATGATAACAGAAAAATGCAGAAAATATAGGCTATAATGCTTAGGAATTACAGCAAGAGGCACCGGGAGCTAAAGATATACCTAGATAGCATACACATTAACCGAACTGAGTGGAAGTTGGAACCTTGTTCGGGAATGTATCAAAATTTACAAAAATGTATTGGGTCTCATATAACCCCACTTATGTACGTGGAATTCAGTGGCGTACCGTTCGGTAAGATCTGGATCGTAAAATTTTCACCCTCTGATAGGAATATTCGACCAGTTTCAGCTTGAATGTAGGGGCAAAACTTAACTCTGGGTCGAATGCCCGGAATATAACGGGGGGCTTGGAACTTCTGTGCCCCATCAAAAAAAAAAAAGAAACAAAAATCTGAAGTCGCTTTGGTAATGGGCTACGTGTAAATTGAAGCATAGGGCACACTTAAAAAAGAAATGCGAATATAGAACTCATTCTATACCTTTTAGTAGTCCCAATAATCTATTTTCCGTTCCAGAAATGGTTGCTTTTAATAATGATCTTCTAGGATAAGGGTGTGATTTGGACCCCCCCCCCCCCCTTATTGCACCGAAGAAAATAAGCAGCGAGATGGTCTATTCTATAAACACAATGTCAGCAATGCAATGATTTTAGGATCTAGTAAAGACAAGACGTATGAGTAAACTTGGAATCTTGAAAAATTAATGCTGTTGTTACATGAGTCATTCTTATAGGTGTTTTAAGTTAATGCAGGACTACAAAAGAATGTATTTCCGATGTCGCATTTACTGGACAATTTTGCCATGCCGTTGATTTTTGAACAAATGTCGCTGCTTTTATGCACGGATTCCCACACACATTTCTTTGAGGTAACCCTAAATAAATTGCAATGCGAATAAAAGATGAATGATGAAAATAAATGTACGAAGTGATTCCAATAGCTCTGAATAAAAGCTTACTTTTTAATTAAAGATGATAATTCTCCGTGTATTGATTGTACACATCTCCCAGAAAGGAAGGTTGCGAAGGTTGTTTTCAACTCAGAGATAAACCATGACAAGATCGATATCGGCCTTAGTATTTTCTTGATTTTTTGGCAAAGTAGTTAGTGGTTTGAGTCAATTCTACGACCCATATATGTAAACTTATATTGTAAATTAAAACAAAACGCAAACGACTAAACATCGCAATAATATTGCGGCCGCAAAAAGCACAAAAATAATGGTGTGCGTTTAAAAGCACTCTTTGGTGGCAAAAAGCATCTTGGGCAAAATTGTGAATGTCCTTATAAATATTCCGATATTTAAACCTATTCGTTATACTGAAAGCATAAGCATGTAACTGATTCGTCCTTATTTTCATTGGTAAGGTTATTTTTTGTTGAAAATGCACAACGTGTGTAAATTTTTATTGATTGCGAAATGTTCACTAGCGATAGGCCTATATTACGCACCAAATGCAAAAAAAAATGCGTTTGGTTGAGTGATTGTAAAAATATTGAAAATTGTGTACGTATCATGTGTATACCAAATATCATGAAATAGTGAGTGTCCAACTAAGATTAATTCATTGAATCTAATTTCTTAAAGTGCATTTGTGATCCTAGAACATTAGGGTATTCACTAGATATATCAAGAAAAGGTTGTCCATTACCGGACTGAAAATACAAAAATAATAACTTTCAGAGTATACACCTGAGGAGGATCAAGCAATGTCGGGATTTAAATTGATCTGTAAATTTTAGACAACCCTGGTTCCCAAGTCTGTTTTTTTTGTGTTTTGGAAGAACCTACCTGCTCCCTTAAAAACTCTCCTTCACTGGGCGGAACAGGCGGGGGGGGGGGGGGGGGGGAGTTTGAAGAAAAGCTGGAAAATCATGGCTAAACCAGCCTCTTTTGCCTGCTCACTATACCGGGTGTCTCAGAAAGAATTAACCCTAACTATGGTGACCATAAACTTAAAAGTGAGTATCACATTTGATATTAAATTTAAAAAAAAATCTTTAAACCACAATCATTTTCATATTTTTATGTAAACGTCACTCGATTCGGTTCAGTAGTTTAAAAAATACGAATTATGTAACGCATGTCAATGGGCACTTCCTTCCAAGTTTTGTAATAAGTGATTCAGACAGAACAGGCGAGAAATAATCAATACTCTTTCATTTTCCTTTTCTTTTATGTCTTTAAACAAAAAGTAGATAATAAATGATATTTTGCACCAGGTTCAAAATTACAAAAGAAATGTAACATCTTTTACTTTTTCACTTAAAAAGTTGAAGAAAATGAAGAAAATGTCGTGACATCTTCAGTCTTTTTGACAAATTATGTAATACCATGGCTGGCCAATCCGGCAAAATTCCTTTTTCATTAATTTAAAATTGCATACATCAGGCAGCTTTCTAGAAAGTTATGCTTTTGAAATTAAATATTGAAAAACGAGGTAAAGTTGATATTCAAACTAGGTTGTGGAGTATAAAAGTATAGGAACGGTTCAAATCACCCAATGTTCACCTTTTCTTTTGCTAAAAAGTGATACAGATGTGTAGATTTTCCGTTTTGATAAAGATGCTTTCAAGATTTGATTCAGCATGCAACAAATACAACAGTAAAAATATTAAACCAGTTTCTGAAAACCACAAATGTCCTTGTATGGGCGACAAATGTGACCAACCATCTTGTCTCATGCCAGTAACATGAGTATAGATTAAAACCCGGGAATTTTGAATTTGCACTCAAATCATGCCATTATTATTTTAAAGGTTTAATCCCACCATCTTATTAGAATAAGCTTGTTAATTGAATAAAAACTATTGTGAATATCATTATTTTCAGGTTATCCAACCTGTCTGAAGGTTGGTTTCTCAATCAATCTATGCAGTGCCACCCCTGAGTTCAACGAACATAATTTCTCATTTCTATTAGACTACACAAGCAACTCGATTCCTACCTGTATTTGGCTACAGAAATTCATCTTAAAATGAAAACGAATGGTTCACGGTGATTTTGATTTGAAAGATCTCATTTCAGCTTATAATTCTTTTCATGGGTATATTTTGCAAA
The DNA here is from genome assembly GCA_023653785.1 of Ophioderma brevispina. Lineage (NCBI taxonomy): Eukaryota > Metazoa > Echinodermata > Ophiuroidea > Amphilepidida > Ophiodermatidae > Ophioderma > Ophioderma brevispina. The sequence goes on from JAMKCH010042152.1 coordinate 10,930, forward strand.
ATTAGAGCTTTCATATGGAAATCTCGTTGCATAGTAACCTTGGCCTAACATTGATTCGAATCATGATCATACTTATTAATGAAACATCAGTCATTTTTTTTCCCAAATTCAAAATGCCGATTTGTCCTAAATTGTAGTGCTGAGGTTATATCAACACTTGACTGTTCTTTTTGCGAAAAGCAGACCCTAATATTTTAAAAACGGTCTTGAAAATGCAATATTTGCGACTGTTCTAGACCAAGAAAAAATGGATCCCGAATGTTATTAATAAAAAAACATAAAAATCATAATTTCTTTACAATACGGCGTTGTTACGCTTAGCCACGTACAGGGGTATTTACTACAACAATTTCCAATACAATAGTGCAAAAAAAATGGACTTGATGAAATGCTACTGGGCGCATTTGTTTTTACTGTGAAGATATCGGGATAGTGGCTTACGGTAATTGTTATGATATAATGTAAAATATAGTAGACCCCATTTATGGAACAAACATAGATAGCTCCGTCAGTTTGAACCAATTTTAGGCGTGTTATGTTATTTTCGGGAATATTGATAGTCTATTACCAGTCGTTGTTGTATAATTATGATTAACTATTAAGCTAAATTAAATATTAAGCGAAAAAATATATAAAGAAACCAATGTCATTAATAATCAATTAGCATTCATCTCATATTTTGGTTACGGAAACGAGACCGTATACCAGCATGAGATTTCGGATCGATTGCAAAACAGAAATACCATAAACAGACACAGAACAGAATATGTATACGTTTTACTGTGTTTTGGTTTTACACTGTTAACACCAGTTGGCACCACACGGAAGCGGTGCATCCAACAATAGGTAGGTAAAAAACAAAATCATGACAACACAAATAATTTAAAATAAAACAAAAAAACATTAACTTTTCGTATGGCAGGGAAGTGGGAAATTGGTAAATGATGTCCGTATTATGTTTACTCTTTATACATGTTACATGTATACTTAGTTACAGTACATCGATCGCCAAAAGATTAGTACCGTGAGTTTCACGGTTACTAGTTCCCTATAGTGCTTAATCTACTGTGAAAACGAATGGGATAAACGAGTCGCATACAAAACCAAGCCTGCTGAGCAACGATGCCCCACTGGGTGGTCCGTTCTACCGTGTGATTGCCTCCGATGAGTTGTAACAGACACCGGCACCAGCCAGTGGTTAGCGCAAGCAAGTGTGGGTCGTTACCAATACCCACAATTCCCCAAAAATATCGCATCGCAGAATTCACCGTTATTACCAATGAAACTTTTATACGTAAGATGCACGTCACGGAAAAACCATCTCACGCAGGTGATGAATGATGGTTACACAGTTATCAAAATGAGCAATCATACTTGATTTAGGGTTAAAATTAGCACTATTTCGAACGTAAAGGCAAGCACAGCATATATTGGCCAGAGGGATTTTCCGACTATATTGTAGGGGATTAAGATAGTATTTCAAGCTATTTCAATCTGAATTAAACTTGAATGAATAAATAAATTTAAAAAGTGTTTTTTGGTGTTTTTTAAATTTAGAGAAAATCCACATTTGTTATTTACTCAAAAAGAAGTACCACGTCCATAAACCTGACAAAACTGAGATCATGCAAGAAGCATGTTGCGGACTCTACTCAAGCAAAGT
>JAMKCH010042153.1:0-13098 GCA_023653785.1 Ophioderma brevispina
TGTGAATGGTAGAGCTCAAAATTATCTAGGTGTCGCAAAGAAGGATTTTGTAATAGAATAATTACTATTATTTTCACAACGGCCTCCTGAAACGGCCGTTTCAATATGAAATAGCCGGGAAATGCGCCATTTACGTCTCTACGCTCACCCATTAGTTGTTCCCGTTGGTTCATATAATTCAAGCTGGCGGTCATTTTCGTGAGGTAACACTATTTCCATCATGGACGGACATAATTTGGCGTTCCCAGCATCCGCCATTATAAGTTCAGGTAATCCCGATTTTAATTACAAAATCGCTTCCCAGATAGCACGCATAAATTGGCCCAACAATGGTTCCCCATCGGTATCTTGGCATCGGCATCACGTGGTCTAACGTATATTGGGCCACTAGTGGTTTCCCCCGGGTTTTCCATTGGAAAATGTGATATCGGCTTCAATAATCGGCCATCCTTGAATGGTCTAATATTGGCGCATCATATTGGCAATCGACCCAACCCCAATTAGAGCCAATTTTGGGATAATGGGGGGGGTGTCGTTGGCCCAATCTTGCTTTAAGGCTAATTGTTTGGGCCTAACATAGCCGGTGAAAACAAGAAAAACATACGAACTACGCTAAATCCTCCTCAAGGACATTGTTTTGATCAGAAAAATATTTTCCAAAATAGTATACTACATAATACCAATTTCAATAAAAAATTAAAAAAAAAAAAAAAAAAATTATTTATTAATATTATTAAAATATAGCAGGGTTTTAATATATTTATTTTGTCCAATAAAATCTGATATATTCCCATATTGGTTCAATATCTATTACCAATAATTTGCCCAATATTGTGCCTTGGCCAACATTGGCCCGGGCCCGAATATTGGTCCAATTTTGGGCCGATGAGCAAATGATATTGGACCGATCGGTCGCCACTCTGGTCGATCTTGAGGTATATATTGGCCTATATTGGCCCACTCCATTAAAAAAAATAAATGCCAGTATTTATATAGCGCTTTATCAATTAAGTCCCCAAAGCGCTTTTCATTTATTCCGCTGTCACTGGATAAATCACTTTTTCAAAAAAATCAACATATTGAAAATTTCTGCAAGCCAATTATAATACGCACCGTATGACTACCCCTAACCGCTCCCCATTTACACTGGGTGAGGTGATACAAGCGAGATAAGTGTCTTGCCTGGACACAACACGTTAGGCCACGGGGGGCGGGCTCGAACTCAAAAACTACTGATCATGAGTCCTGCGCTTTTCCACTAGGGACCACACGTGCTCTCAATTTTTGAGCAGTGTCATTCGCAGGCATAGTTAAAGAAGACAATTACCAACACAACTGTGCAAAAAATCCCCAAATTTTAAAAGTGGGGTGCTATTCACAAAATGTACCATTATGATTGCTTTAATGTTTCTGTCGCATTATATATTCCATTTTTATATGCTTCCACGGATGACAAAATTTTACTCAATCAGCTTCAGAAGTACATACAAAAATATGTTGTAATATCATATATCAACGCAGTCAATGGTGACTGGCTATCGCCTGCGTTAATGCGTAATATTTCTCACCTGGATATTTATATAAAATGCACCAATGTACAAACTGGTGTCATTTCATATATTTTCTTGGCATGTTAATTTTAGTTTGTGAAAGGTCCGATGAACTTCTTGAGTGTAATATGTTTGTTTTTAAATGTATTTATTTTTTTTATTTTTTGCTTATTTAATATATAGTTGTGTTTCTGTCTTCAATGTTGTTGTTCGTATTGTCTTAGGGGTATTAAGGGGAAAAACATACATTAAATGTGCTATTTGTAAAACTAACTCATTTGAAGTGCACGCGCTTAAGTTCAACGATGTCGATCAGAACTGGTATTGTAAAAATTGTTGGGCTCCTCTCTTCCCTTTAACCACATTGTTGATAATGATGAATTCATTCATGACCTAAATAGCTTTTACCAACAGAGGATTATGATTATAAAAATAAGCTTATTTCCTCACATCAACCCATTCAATTTAAACATAGATGATGACGATAACACAAACTTAAATAAAAAATGACGATATTCCCAAAGTAATGGGGCCTGTAAGTACCACCTGAGATGACTCTTTAATGATCTATTTAGAAATAAACATTCAGACTATATAATACATTTAATTTCCGAGCTAGAATAACACTTGGAATCAATACGACGATCTAAAAACACTTTCCCACAAATTTTCCATTTTATAGTGCTGCAGCATCAGGTGAAAAAGGGCAGTAGTTTCTACCAACCAGGGCCGGATAACAAAATTTGCAATTCATGCTAAAATTGATCATTGGGTTGTATAGTTCACTGACAAACCCCGTGATGACAAAAAATAAAAGTGATGGCAATTGGCATAATCAACCAGCATTTTCCAAAATGGCCCGCCATTTTGAAGGTAATAGCAATTAATATTGTGACTTAGTGTCGAATGTATGTTTTCTGGGTAAAAGAGGTTCAATATTAGTTTGGTGGAAGAAGGGGGGTCTTCGTGCACCCCCCTGAAATAAATTCTAACGAGGCTCTTATATCAGAAAAATGGAGAAAACGAGTCAGCTATGTTAAAAAATTCAACAATTGTCCCACGTGCCATATATTTAGGTGGTACTTATGCAAATTAGGATCGCCATTACAGAAAAAATATAGTTTTCCCGTATCTCAAACAAAAAAAAGAAACAAAAAATTTTCTTCTAGAAGCCATTAAGACCGCTTGACATGCATATTTGTATAGTTGTTTTGCTTCGGATCAAGATGGCAGCAACATGGCCGCCTCAAGATCTACAAAGTATACAAGTGCTAATGCCTGTTTTATTTAGTCGTATTGTCATAAAATGCTGAAATAAATTAGAGGCTATATTGGCTTTGTCCATTAGAAACTCATATCTGCCTATATTGCTTAGTGAGTATAGTAAACATTTCAATATGGCGGCCAATTTGTACCTCAAAATGTATTAAAACTTAGAAATTACCTACCTTATATTGTCCCCAAAATTAGGATGAAAATGAATTAAGGATGAGAATAGGCGTTTACCAGTAGAAACCACACAGCTGGGCAATTATGTTTGTTAAATTTATATGGCGGTCCAATATGGCACAGTCAAGAATTAACCTTAAACAATTCCATATTTTGTCATATATCTAGAATAGCACCCAGAAAGAATAATAAAGAGCAAATTAAAACAGTATAATATATTAGTAACCATAACTGCTATTTTGTTCCAGAGTATTTTCTATACAATTCAAGATGTCGGCTAATAAAAGCGCTTTCAGATTTTTTACTCGGTGAGATTAGCCGCCATCTCATTTTCAAATAAGTTAACCAAAAAAAGTACCAGCTTTGGGTTTTAATTGGGTTCAAACGCACATTTCTCATAATTCAATTCAATTGTCATCTGAATTTGTGGACAAATAAGGAATTTCTAAGTTTTAACACATTTTGAAGACGGACAAATTGGCCGCGCCATATTGAACTATTAAATATACTCACTAAGCAAAATAGGCAGATATGAGTTTCTAATGGTCGAAGACACATTTCATTGATTGATTTTCTTATTTTCATTGACTCTTTACGACTAAATAAAACAGCCATTTAGCAATGTGATACTTGTTAGATCTTTGAGGGCGGGGGGCCCATGTGGATTACCATTTGGATCCGAACAACCACAATACAAATATGGATGGCAAGCGGTCTTAATAGCTCTAGAAGAACAATTTATGTTCCTTGTTGTTGAGATACGGTGATGAAGAAAACTATATTTTTCTGTATGGCGATCCTAATTTGCATAAAGTTTACCGAAAATATGACACGTGGGACAATTTTGATTTTTTTTAACAGAGATAAATCGGTTTCTACGCATTTTTCTGATATAGAGACATGATTAGAAATTGATTCAGGGGGGTGCACGAACCCCCTTCTACCACTAAACATCTACAAGTGACAGATTGTCTGTCATAGAAATTTATATACGCGGCTATTGTTTCAAGATGGCCGACATCTCGTCAAAGAAACGTATATTTCTTAGTATATAACCTAGGAAGATGATTTTGGTGTCAAAATGAGTGTTTCTGGGTCATGTTGGAGTTCAATAAGACTATTCTAAAAACTGTTATGATGAATATAAAGGTGATGTTTTTGCAATTTGTCACTTGTTTTCCAAAATAGCCCAAATTTTTAAATACAAGTACCCAAAGCGTGTAACTTACTGCAAGTCAGGCTTCAAGCAATATTAGCACATTTTTTTGAAGGGCGTCCCCAATTTTTCAAAATTGGAGATTTGTATACGGTTGCATTGGGAACTGGCTAGTAAACTATACCTGCGAATGGTTAGCTCGAAAATGACATGTGTTCACAAACGAAGGAATTTGTACTAGAATAATGATGAGTAATGGATTCAACGCAGCTGGAAACGGCTTACAATGTGAAATAGACGGGACATAGCGCCATGTACGTGGCTACACTCATCCATAGTGGTTTAATAGATCGGACAAGTCACGTTAGAGGTTATTTTCTCGATTTGGTGGCACTATTTCATCTGGACGGACATAAACGTAGGCATTTCCAGCTCTGCCGTAGTCCAATCTTGGATCCCAATTTAATTACAAAAGCGCTTATGTTGTGCTAAATACGCATTGTTTAGCATTCTCGTTCGCAGGTATAGTTTCCTAGACAATTACCAGTAACTGTGCAAAAAATATCAATTTTGAAAAATTGGGGGGGCGCTCTTAAAAAATGTGACAATATTGCTTTAATGCGGCAAAGTGGTAAAATATATTAAACCAGATGACTTGATTAATTTATACCAACACAGAATCATCGGTAACTCCTTAGAACTAACTTGCGCTTATGCCCCCTATGAACGGGTGGGCCCCGAAACCCCAAAACATATATCCAATAGGTGTGCCCGTGACCATGACATTTAATTGTTTAAATCGGGGCCATTTACTCTTGGACATATCTGAAACAACAAATAATGGTTTTATTAAATAATACAGGCCTAAATATCAAAATTCCCATTCAATTCAGATATATGTTTTGCGGTGATACCTATAGAGTAGTCAAGGTGCTACATTTTGGGTGTCACATTGGTTGTCCATGAATAACATGACTAACGACTCTGACAGTTTTGAGAATTGGCTGTTTAAATCCTTGACCTATAAAACATCCACTTTTGGTCACCAAATCCGTCATCTAAGGTGCTGTATAGCATGGGGTAATAAAGGATTTTGGGGCTTTTTCTTGTTGACCATTTTGGAAATAGTGAAGTATAAAACTTCATCACTTTTAATTTACCTGACAGTTTTTTGTACAATAAGTTTTATTGAACTCCTTGACAACAGACAATTTTTAATTTGACACCACAATTCATTTCATAGGCTTATATAATAAGAAATTTAAGGTTTTTGCCAATAAATGTCAGCCATCTTGGAAATATCGGCACATGCAAACATTTTATAGTTTTGGGAATATTTTTAATGAACTCCTTGACCAGAAAAATAGCTTTTAACACCAAAATTGTCTTCGTAGTAGTTTTTTGCGGCTTTAAGAATGGCTTTACAATTTGGAAAATTGGCGTCGTGTGCAAATTGCCACCGACTTTTAATTTTGTCTCACCTGTTGCATGACTGCCACAGTCCTACGATCAATTTTTAGCTATGATGAACAAATGTTATTATTTTCCGGCCCCGGTAGGCACTCTCCTAAACTGTTGGTGCTAGGCAGCACTATAGCATTCAGTGAAACATGGTACTCGGAAAATCGAACGCATCCTGCCCTCGGGCCCTCCAGCCCCCACATTGATGGCTCTACCCTCGTCCGAGACGATAGGGATTGTAAGCTAGGGGGCGGTGTTACGCTTTACGTTTCTACTGAACTAAATTCCAAGATTCGTCATGACCTAAATTTACCCTCTAATCCTCATTAGAATCTCTGTCATTGACATTGTATCCCCATCCAGAATCAAAATAATCTCGGTTTTTACAAGGCACACTGACCTCGCCTGCTATCCATCATTGATAACTGAATTCTATTAACTTAATCAATAAAGAATGCAACGATACTTTCATCATCTGCGGCGATTTTAACTTTGACCTACTCAAACAATCCTCACATCATCCACAAACGAATTTTTAAACACATTTTATTCCGCTCATTTAACCCCTTACTGATAAACCGACACGTGTTACCACTACATCTTCACTCGATTGCTAAGTATTTACAAATTTCTTAATAACAAAATAATCCCAGCATTTTATTAAGGACATCACAGATCACTTCCCTGTTTTCCAATATAATTGTAAAAGTCAAATAATCTAATCCTAATAATAACAAATATACATAGACTCGGAAAATAAATAAAGGTTAATATTGCTCACTTGGAGCAGAATGAGGGCCTACTTCTCTTCCAACAACAGAACTGGAACGATTGTCACGAACTGTGATTCTGCTAATTATTCTTATCATCTGTTCATTTCTAATTCAGATTTTTTTATATGATAAACACTTACCCAACATTAAAAAGAAAATAAACAACGTCAGAAGCTAAAACCTTGGATCACTCAGTGCATAACTAAAATCATTAACACTAGAAAGAAATTATATAAAACTTACCTTAAACACCCAAATGAAGCTAATAAAAATAAATACATTAATCACAGAAATACATTACACAATTAATTAAAATATCGCGCAAATTTATTTCACAATAAATTTAACTCTTCGAAAAACATATTAAAAACACATGGACACCATTACACAAATTCTTGGCAAACAAATAAAGCAAAAAATCCTACATATTTCACTGATGGTCCTACGAAAATTACTGATCCCACAGACATTGCTGAGGATTCAATAAGTTCCTTTGTTGAATTGGCCCTCAAATTAAAGCCAGTCAGATCCATTCTCCAACCAGCTCCATGATTTTTCTAAAGACATAAACCTTTTGAAAAATCAATTTTTCATCCAACAACACCCAAGGAATTCTTGATATTATCCTCCAAATTCCGAACTTGTAAGATTTCTGTTTTTGATGAGTTATTCCCTCTGTAGTTAAACAAATCGCCCCTTCATCTCTTTCAACCTTGCCCATGTCTTTAATCTTTCCCTTTCTACTGGTGTTTTCCCTGCTGATCTGAAACTTTGCTAAATAGTTTATGGGTAGAAGGGGTCTTCGTGCACCCCCCTGAAATAAATTTCTCATCGATGTCTCTATATCAGTAAAAATGCGTAGAAAACGATTAGCTAGTTAAAAAATCAAAAAGTTGTCCCACGTGCCATTTTTAGGGTAAATTTATATATGCAATTAGATCGCCATTTACAGAAAAATAAGTTTTCACCGTATCTCACAACAAGAAACCAAAAATTGTTCTTCTAGAGCCATTAGACCGCTGACATCTATTTGTTAGTTGGTTTTTTGCTTCGCGGATTCACCAAGAATGGCAGCCAACATGGCCGCCTCAAAGATCTACAAAGTATAATAAAGTGCTAAATGCCTTTCTTATAAATTTAGTCGTATAGTCCTAAAATGGAAAAATAAATTAAGGATATATTGTCTTTGGTCCATTAGAAACTCATATTCTGGCCTATTTTGCCTTAGTGAGTATATTTAACATTCAATATGGCCGGTCCCCGCCAATTGTCACCCTTCAAAATGTATATTAAAACGTAGAATTACCTATATTGTCCCCACATAGGATGAAAATGTGAATTAGGGTATGAGAATATATGGCGTTTTAACCAGTATAACACACAGCGGCAATTATGTTTGTTAAAATTTAATATGGCGGTCACTATGGCCACATTCAAAGACGTAACACCTTAAAACATTACCTATTTTGTCATATATCTAGACATAGCACACCCAGAAAGAATAATAAAGAGGCAAATAAAAATATGTCCATATCATTAGTAACTCCTAACTGCTATTTTTGTTCCAGTATGTATTTCTTAAATTCAGATGTCGGCTAATAAAGCGTCTTTCAAGATTTTTTACTCGGTGATATTAGCCGCCATCTTCATTTTTCAAATAAGTTAACCAAACACAATACCATCTTTGGTTTTAAAAATGGTCAAAAGTTTTTTTTTTAAAAATTATACTTTAATTCACATTTTTCATCTAATTTGTGGACAATCATTAGGTAATTTCTAAGTTTTAACACTTTTGAAGACGGACACATTGCCGCCATATTGACATATAATTATCACTAAGCAAATAGGCCATATGATTTTCTAATGGTCGAAGACATATATTCCTTGATTTATTTTCTCATTTTTTATACTATACGACTAAATAACACAGCATTTAGCACTTTTATACTTGGTAAGATCTTGAGGCGGCCAGTTGGCTACCATCTTTGGATCCGAACAAACAACAATACAAATATGCATGGCAAGCCGTCTTAATGGCTCTAAAGAACAATTTTGTTTCTTGTTTGTTGAGTACGGTGCAAACTATATTTTTCTGTAATGGCGATCCTAATTTGCATCAATTTACCGAAAAAGGGCACGTGGACATTTTTGATTTTTTTAACATAGCTAATCGTTTTCTAACGCATTTTTTCTGATATAGAGACATTGATTAGAAATTGATTTCAGGGGGGTGCACGGACCCCCCTTTCACCCACTAAACTAAAAGTCATTCCAGTTTTCAGAAGGACGACCCGCACTCATTTTCCAATTATCATCAGCCCTATTCCTTCTAAATATGTTTCTCCTAAATCCTCGACGCCCTGTATCACAATAGGCTTGACAATTATTCTTTCATCTTCGCACAATATCCTTTACCCCAATCCATTGGCTTCAGGAACATCATTCACTGATTCTGTCTCTAACTAGACATGTTAATGATAAATTTCTTCTTCGGCTCTCTCAAATTGATCATCATACCATTGGTATCTTTCTTGACCTTCTAAGGCTTTTCGACACACCTAGACCATCCATTCTCCTAACCAGCTTCCCATTTGGGTCATACGTGGAACTCTCCCTTATCGCTTCTTGCAGACTATCTTTCCGATAGGCAACATTTACCTGTTTTTATATTCACCCGTCCTGGTTGTGTCTTCCTGTTGGAAAATGCGTTCCCACAAGGCCTCCTTACTCGGCTCTTCTTCCTTCTCTATGTGACGACATCCTCCCCCATTCCTCTGATCTTCTTTCTCTTTTTCGTTCTATTTGCAATGACACGAACATATTCCTCTCTCATCCCACCCTAGATACCCTCATAAAAACATTCAAACTGAAATGGTTTGTCATGTCACAATTGGTTAAAGCAAATAAGCCTCCTCACTTGACTGTTAAAAAAAACTACTACATTCACTTCACCAAAAAGTCCTAACAACTCCCTAAACTCAACATACAAATTGATAACTCCAAAATTAAATCCCGTAAATACACTATCTTTCTTAGGCCTTTTAATTGACAAACATATGAACTGGAAATACCATATCTCCAGATCACAATCAAGTGTCCAGAGTATGGTGTTCTTAGAAGACTCAAATACACACTACCACCTAATTCCCTGTTCACTTATACAATCCTCTGTTCTTTTCTTCCCTATATTTCATACAGTAATATTGCCTGGCGATTTCGAATAATAAACTAACCTATCTCACGTGTCCCTGGAACTCAAATAATCCAATTCACCTTATAGACTATTTAAACTTCAAACGAGCAATCCGTATTTGTACTGGTTCTCCCTATTTAACTCATACTAAACAATTATTCCACAAGTTAAAACACTCAACTATTCATATAATAAGCTTCAACAGTCAATCTTCATGGTACCCTTTATGTTAACAATAACCTTCCCAAATCATGTGAAAACTTCTTCTATAAACCACAAAGATATCATAATATAACACTAAACTGCCAACATTTTTTCCAATTAAACCAACGTTGTTAACTAATACTTCAATTAAATATTCCGGTCCTAGGATTTGGAATTCCCTTGACCAAATTTAAATAGCAAATGCAGTCATAAATTTAAATCAATTTGAAAAAGTCCACTTATTTCCAAATACTAATTTACTTATCCTCTTTACTTTTTGGTTTTTCCTGGTTTTATGTACTCATCCGCTGAATTTACCATAACTACCTCCATTGCATACATTACATACCATTACTCCGGTTTAACATTTATATAATACTATTCAAATTTTACATCGTACCAGTAGCTGCCGCAACATCTTGGCCTATTAACATTCTCTTAGGCCCCAGTTCGTTGTGCGATTCTCTGCACTCTTCCACCGATATAGCACTCATCACTTCGCCAGCTCATGTTTATGTTTTATACCCTGATATTATAACACATTATTTTTAATTTTTCTTTTTTTTTGAAATGGTTTCCTTTTTTGTTTTGTCCTGTCTTGGTTTTGTTTTTGTCCTCCTTTGATGGCCCACAAAGTTCCACTCTCTTGGGTGGGTCAATCTTAAAGTTCTTTTGATCTTATGGCCTCTCCCACACACATCTTCCCCATTATAATCTCTTATTATATTCAACATGTTATTAGCTCTTTCTATAATCGTTGGTGTTTTAAATGAACCAATCTTAACTGTAATACAACTCACGTAATAAATGATTATATAATTATTATAGATTTCAATTTGGATGCTTATTGTATTCATTTAGTATACTGCATATACACAGTATAATCTCCCATTGTTTTAACACTATTATTCGATAACGTTATTGTAATTGTTATTAATTATAATCATGTAAGATGAGGTGTGAATAACATAATGTCTAACTGTCTAACTGTCGCCTCGTTAAATGGAACAGTCAAAACTTGATCTATACATTTTGTTGCTCATATCCTTTTTATATTTGTATGCATTCTTAGAAAGAAAGATCCTCGTAGAACCATTTTGTCACGTTTAGAGACCTCTAAGATTCTTTGTAGAACTTAAAAGTGATATAAAGCCCTTAACGGATATTTTTCCCTTTTTGTGTTCATGTAGTTTGCAAAGTTAAGAAATTGAAAAGCAGGTGTCAACCTTTTTTGTATCTTAAATACTTTTTCTTAGCGCAAATATTTTTCTGTTCTTCAAAGAACCTAGTTTAGGGTTCTACAATACCATTTTCCTCTTGCCCTGAATAACCTATATAGTTTTTAAAGAAACGCCTTGGAGATTTTTTAAAGTTCTTTGTAGAGGCCGATTTTTTTGTCCAAAATAATTTTATGTCCTTGTTTAGACCCCCAAACCTAAAGAATACTTTAAACTTAAAGAACCTTTGAAGTACCCATAATAAAGAACACGTCGCCCTTCATAGGTTCTTTGTCGTTATTATTGTCGAAACGAGAGACGTATTTATCTAAAGAAATAGATATGATGTATATATGTTTTATTATTAAAATAACTAATATCAGAATAGGCCCTATCAGAGAATTTCTTTTGACGATTACGAGGATTTTGTTTCAAATGTACAGCCTGATGGCTAATTGTAGTGATTGCGGTTGTTGCATGACTTCACAAACTTTCCGAACTTTTGAATTAACACTAATGCACCAATCAAATGTACTTCTGTGCCACCGTATCAGGAAACTCTCATTGATCCTCCGGAAGTTGCTGGAGTACTAGGCTTATCATGGAACTGGGGAAACTGGGAACACTGAGGCCGCAATGCGTATCTCAGTGGCCCGTCTGTAGTAGTGCATGTAGTAAAGTGTACCTCTGCATATACTGATACTGATACTATACAATATTGGTTTCAATGGAGCTTGGCCAATCTGTGAAAAATATACATCATTAATGTAGTAATATGGATAATGGATTCGCTAGTCCTTCTCACTTTGTCATGATGCATGTTGTGAAACTCAACAGAATAATCAAAGCCGAGGTTCAATAACCCCCACAGTTTTCCTTGAGTTTTACTCTCATAAATGCAGGAGATTAAGGGCAAGGTGTTTCTTGTAGCAGGAAAACGTGTTTCTTTCAAATGGGAAATACCAAGCGTAATAACTTTGGTTACATGCCAAAAAAATTATGGCACATATCCTGATTGTTAGCATGGAACCATTTCAGTATACCCTGCACTTCACTCGTTGCGCACCTTGTGAGAACTTCTAGCTAGGAAGAGGAATTGCAAAGTTAATGGCGAATCGATATGTTGATCTCATTCGCTGATATTTCTTTCTTTTGGGATTGACTCTGCTGAATGCTGTGTCCCGCCAACTTTCCTGGACAATAGGACTGAGTACTTGTACAGATCTGGGATAATTCCCTGGACAATAGGGCTAAGTAATTGTAGAGATCTGGGATAATCCCGTAGAAAATAGGGCTGAGTATTTGTACAGCTCTGGTATAATCCTCTGGACAATATGACTGAGTACTTGTACAGATTTCTGGGTAATTACCGGACCAATAGGTTGATATTCTTGTACAGATCACTGGCTAATCCACCTTAGGACCAAGGGGTTCTGAGTAATTGGACAGATATGGGATAATCCCCTGGACAATAGGGCTAAGTAATTGTAAGAGATATGGGGATAATCACGGTAGGGAAAATAGGGGATGAGTACTTGTACGCTCTGGCTATAATCCGTTCCGGACAACTATGATGGTAAACTTGTACAGATTGTAATACTCCCCCTGGGCCATAGGGCCGGAGTAATCCGTATAGATCTGGGATACATTCCCCTGGAGTGGACAATAGGTGTGAGTACTTGTGCAGATCTGGGATAACCCCCTGGACAATAAGGCTGAGTACTTGTACAGCTCTGGGATAATCCCCTGGACAATAGGTCTGAGTATTTGTACAGATCTGGAATAATCCCCTGGACAATAGGGCCGAGTACTTGCAGAGATCTGGGAAAATCCCCTGGACAATAGGTCTGAGTACTTGTACAGATCTGGAATAATCCCCTGGACAATAGGGCCGAGTACTTGCAGAGATCTGGGAAAATCCCCTGGACAATCGATCTGAGTACTTGTACAGATCTGGGATAATCCCCTGGACAACAGGGCTGAGTACTTGTACAGATCTGGAATCATAAGAATTGATTTTTCTGTAACACCGCCAGCTTTACGTGAACCACGTGACGCTGCTGCATGTTATTTATATATACATGTACGTGCTAAG
>JAMKCH010042154.1:0-13030 GCA_023653785.1 Ophioderma brevispina
ACGAAAGTGAACAAAGCTCCATGAAAAAAAAAAAAATACTTGGCAACTGTGACCTAACATCGTTGTGCAGAACCAAACACTAACTTGCCGCGTAACCCCCCATTTCTATGCAATTTTATTGCAGAAGAATCGAAAATCAATTCACCTTGTATTATGGAAATGCAGTGAACCGTGCGGACAAACATTTAATTGAATAGAAAAGAGGTTTCAATATGAATATGATAAGGTATGGGTGTTGGTATTCTGCACCAAGATGTTAGGTCATAGCTTGCCAATCAAATTTCTTTCATGATTGTTTGTGCATCTTCGTTTTCTTTTTTCTTTTTGAATAAATGATGCAATATACGATGAAATGTTGAGATTTTATTTTCTTCATGAATGAGCTGTAGCTCAATCTACCGAGCGGGGATTGAAAACATTCCAAAACGTTTAACTTCATGGACAAAACAATGTGTTTTGCCTCCCCAAGAATCTGAAGTCCGTTGTCCTATTCATCCTTTCATAATGGGCGGATTTGACTTAATCAATATCAATATTTGCTGGAGTCATGGACCGTGGTGTAGCATCTCTTGGTCACTGTTATTCCAGGAAAAAAAGAGATGACAATGTAATTGCATTTTTCACGAAAATGGTGCACTACTAGAAGTGAGAACAACGCGTAGAACTGAGTCTTGATAATTTTAGAGCCAATTTATTTTATAGCAAAATTATGGTACTTGTAAGGGGTGCGTTCACCTTTGTAAACGCTATGAGAATCTACCCACCCCGCTAGCCTAAATGTAAACTGGCTAGTTATTGTGTAAAAGAGGACGGGTATTTTTGTTACTCAACCCGAACGTGGAGGTGATAACCAAAACACCTGGCTAAACAATTTTGTTCCGCATACCGGGCCCATTGTATTCTTAAAACTCATGTTTGCTGAAGTCTATACGATCCATTGGTCTGATATTGGGAAAAAAGGACATTGATGTGACTTTTATTAATTTTCAAAAAAGTGTGTGATTGTTTTATGTAAATATCCCGGGGAATTAACGACAGTTATATGATTTGAATAATTTATAAAAATTACGACTTGTGGTTTTCCCTAGCCCCTCGATGGGGACAATTGGTTTAAACTTGTTTATTTATCCTACGTACGCGCCCATATAGAAGCTGCAGCCCAGAAGGTTTTGGGTAGACCAACGAGATACCAGTATCTGAACAACGGAAAAGTCGAGAAAATATAAACTTTTGAAAATATGGAAAGTCTCCGGGGACCCGTTGTTGCGTGTAGCCGCCAGTAGAGGGGTAAAGTTTACTAGTGGGGGTCAAAGTTTGAAAATGCTCTAGAAATCTAATATAATAAGTCTCAAATTATTCCTTATGTAACCTGGAGTAAAAAGTCAATTGGGTCACACAACGGTGTGGTTCGGCCTTTCCAAGAAGTATTGGGAAAATAGAGCAAAGGTCATTTGTTTATTCAGAAAGGGTCACCGTTGCAATACCCAGATTTGTTGTAAAAATATTTTTTTTTTATGTTTAATGATAACCGGATCAATTGAAATGGCAGTTTGCACTTTCGGCATCTCCTGGTTTATACGGGAAGGGGTACATCATTCCTGTAGGACTCGATTTGTGAAGGGGACATTAATACCCCCCCTAGGAAGGGAACCAACCCTATGCAAAATAAAAAGCATATTTGAATCAGTATCATTAAATATGTTTTTTAAAATATTTTTTACAAGAAATCTTGCATTACAATTGTTGACCTTTCTTTGAATAAACAATGACCTTTTGCCCTATTTTCCCAAATATCTTGGAAAGGAAGCCCCACACACATGTGACCCAATTGAACTTTTTACTCCTGGGAACCTAAGGAATAATTTTGAGCTATATTTCATTAGATTTAAAAGCAGTTCAAATATTTGACCCCCATATAAACTTTACCCCTCTCCTGGGGCTAAACGCAACAACGGGTCTTCCGGCAGACTTTCATATTTTCAAAGTTATATTTTTCTCTGAATGTTCCCGTATTCAGCTATTGGTATCTCGTCCGTCTAACCAATCTTCAAAAAATACTTGGCACAAATTTATAAGTATTACAGCCTTCAAAATCGAAATCAATGTGTCAATGACATATAAATGGAACCTTTGATCTAAGCAAATGTACAACATACATTTCATTGTTTTAAATGCGCCATTTCGAAAATAAAAACAATATGGTGCAAAGTTGTCAAAAAACCATAGGCATTACATTTGTCACATTTCTTTTAGCATGTCCACAAGTCATTGGTAATGGCTTTGGTGGAGGTCAGGATTTATTCAAAATGAGGTATGCGATTCCGGGGCGCGTGGATCCATGATTACGGACGTCCTAACATGGCCCGCTTTTTGAGATTTGGGGCGGATTGGGAACAGTAAGGCGGTTTACAACCTACTCTTATTCGACAACTGACTGCGATGTACATGTGCAGTGGACTTCTGTACACGGGACCGACGCTAAAAAGTTACCCCTCCGAGGACGGGATGCTTTCACGCTATCATTTGCCCAATCCAGATTAACCATAGAGGAGAAGCCAGTATTCGTATTTAATCAATAGCTCGTATTATAGATCAAACAGAATTGAGCACCCGAGAAAATCACAGCAAGTGACCCCACAGGGGATTCGAACCTGGGATTTTTTGGTAAAATTGCGCCACATGCACTCACCAACACAGGCCACGCTTCACAACATTTGTTACATATATTGTGGCACTCTTCAATTTATATTAACCATGTATTTAGTGAAACCTCGTATTGACCACCCCCCTCATCAAAATATTGGGGGGGGCTATTTCCAACGGGGACATTAAGCCTTTGAGCAGCGAAACACCAGTAAAATTATAATCACCTTCCAAGGATTCAGCAACAAAAACCAACATAGCTTTCAGAAAGTCCTTTTTGTTAAATACAGCCGAGATTGGAACGCTCTCTCCTATTCCATTACCAGCATCAAGGATTCTGCAGCATAACAAGTTAAGCATCAGGTTTATTTTAATTGTGTATTCCTCTCATCCCGGACCTATTGTGAGTGTTCTTCCACAAAGAGCTTCTCAGTTAAATCAACCGCGAAATCATGAAAACGATGGAGGTCAATCAGCCTCTTACATAGCCAACATAAACATTCAACATTTTTATTTTTTCTTCAAATTGCGGTTTACGTGTAAAACCAATGACGACATACAAAATTGGGGAAGTTCTTGACCGTCCAAATCCATATTTCAAACGAAACCACAGGTAGTTATCTGCTTGCTTCCCGATACGCACCAATCACTGCAAGGAAACCTTACATCGACCAGTTTCGGAAGTTCTCAATCTGTTGAGGCATCGCCACTCAGAACATGGGGAGTCAGTTCCAGGTGGAGATCTCACCAGTTCGAATACCGATAGATGTTACTTAGTTAGCAAGTCTTTCTTTCCACAGGCAACTCTCTTGATC
Source organism: Ophioderma brevispina (assembly GCA_023653785.1). Classification (NCBI taxonomy): domain Eukaryota; kingdom Metazoa; phylum Echinodermata; class Ophiuroidea; order Amphilepidida; family Ophiodermatidae; genus Ophioderma; species Ophioderma brevispina. The sequence continues at coordinate 3,459 of JAMKCH010042154.1, forward strand.
CTTAGAGACTGTTCAAGAGGTTGGACTTTGGCTTAAGAAACTCTCTCTTGATTTAAAGGAAAGCGGTTGGTCACGCAGGTATCCTGTCCTGACATGGGTGCTGATCTCACATTAGATACTTGGCAGCTACGCTCTTGCTGCTGCTACGCTACGACGGAGTCTGGTGAGCAATTCTGCTAGGATGTATAAGTTTTTCCGTTGGTGTTGGACGGAGCATCCCTGTGATAAGCCGGCAGGAGGCAACGCTGAATCAAGCTTCGTGGCATGGGTTGATCTTTCCCTACAGGGCAGGCATACTCTTGCACATAAGTAGCACAGAGCAGGTGCCGTCGATCTTAGGTTATGCGGGCGAGCACCCCATCTTGTGCTAGTGAGTTGGGTTTCAAGATGTTATTGCGTGAACAGACTTTACTCTTCGTCTTCGGCTTCCTATTAACTAGGAAAGTTCTTTAGCTGATTGAATATATTGTTCATAGATGAACATAATTCCCCAAAATCTAAATTTAGAACCTGAGTCAAGTGGTTGTGCTTCGGATTCATTCTAGTTGCAAAAATGTAGTTCCACATTGATGATGTCTTAATTAAGATGATGCAATGCAGATCATGTCATTTTGTATTTGATCCAATTGGCCAGTGTTAGGCTATGTTGGTATGCATGCTGATGTTATTAACAACTTTTTTATTAGATGAATCACACCACTGGCCAAAATTATTGCAACATGCAGAAAACGAAATTCCTAATCCACCAAATTGATTTTCAAATTATACCATGGATTTGACCACACAATACGTATTAAAAATTCCAAAGTTGTGTTTTCAAAAAAAGGAAAAAACTAAAAAATCCCAAAATTTTTGGAAAAAAACTTTTAATTCTGAATGTCATTTTCCTAAATATTGCAGATTAAAGGAACCGCGAACGATACTTACCGATTCCACTCCAGAAGGAATACAGAAACAGCAACAAAAGAAATAGCTTCAAAACCGCCGCTTAATGAATTGTACGGGTTTCAATAGGGTCACAAGTTACTTAAATGTTTTATGGGGAGAAAAGCATAGTGGGTATGTGGGCAGGAAATGAGATAGTCAATGGAAGACAGTGGTTTCGAAAAAATTCGAGAATTCTGAGACACACGAATTGCAATTCGCTGATAAATCACGTGGTTTACGTAATCTGTGTCTAATACGTTTTCACATTGCATGACAAAAGCGTAATGTCAACGGTGCGACTAAAAGTTATTTTCAAGTTAACCCGTGACCTTTTTCTTGATTTAAATTTCCCGAGTCCAACGGTGTGAACATGCTTCCATCTTTTATGACATTATCTCATTTTCGTCCATACAACGACACCGATTTCCGGCCTAACATTTTAGAGTAGACCATGTTATTAGGCCTCCATTTTTCTGATTCACTTTTAAAAATAATTTTCTAATTTTATTTGAGAAAAGAGTTTCTCAGGGGGAAAAAAGCATTGTATATAACGAGAGAAAAGGGGATCTTAGCGTGTTTTTGCAAATGCACCTGTTAGATTGCACAATAGGGAATGGGGAATTCCCAAGATGCTCAACTTAGAAGCAACGTGTTTATATTGTTTTGAGATACAACATATTGCAGAAACCTAGGAATTCCCAAAAGGTATATAGGAAGTGATGTAATTCGGTGATGAATTCCAATTGGTCATTCAGCTAGGTAAGGTTAGGTTTTATGCATGAGAATGAGTGTAATGATTATGTTTTAGAAAGGGGAAAGTTATTATGTGAGTAGTTAAATTACTATCACTGGAAGGAACTCTCGGCCAGCAGTTGAAAATCAGGATCCCTGACGATCCCCCACGATGGCGTTTTAATTTAGCAGACGGCAACTACCTAGTTTATAGAGAAAATGTGGATTAAAATATTTTAGGACCTATGGGAAACTTGCCTATTGTTCAACCGGGGGGACTTACAAATCCGGTACAATCTTACAAAAAAGTGTAGTGCAATTTTACAGATTCCTTACAATGAACACCATCATGGTGTGATTAAGTGACATGAGGAGATTGGGTTTTTTGAGGATACAAATTTCTCTCAAATTGCACTTGCTCGGAGTAGACCACCTACAGAGAATGTTTCGAAGGTTTATTGGACAAACAAAGCACCGAAAGAAACCTAAACCTGGTTTTGAACTTGCCTGACTATCGTAATTGTCCCCATCGAAACACCGTGCTTTGAGTTCTGTCGTGCACGACAGAAAGTACGAATCATAATCTTAACATAAAGACGGCGTATCGGCGATCACGTCAGGTGTGGTTAATACATTGGAAAGCATTTCCAAATATGCAAAAAAACCAGGATTGGACAAAAAAATTGGGGCGCTTATTTCTGGTAATCTCCTCATCTGGTCTCTTTAAGGGGTAATGAAATTTTTCCGACAGTGTAATGAAACCCCAAAAGTAGTTGTGATGCGCCTTAGTTGTACATGAAAAGCCTGACATGTTTCCCCCGTTTTCGACAACATCCAGGAACAAAGTAATTTGCACATCGACGGAAAAATACTCGCCTTCTTGCCTAGCAACTGCAAAGCTAAAAATCACTACTGTTAATTTCTACCCACATTAATACCTCTAATCAATCGTTATTAAAGCGCTTTATGAGTATAAATAACGGCACACAGATAATGAAATATACCTAAATAAAACGTACTACATGGTTTCATGGCATGGAGTATTCCTTGCGAAAAAAAATCAGGTTTATTCCGACCAATATACACAACTGTCACGATCATGGAGCTACCATGTTTATTTCCCTGTGGTTATATCTACAACGTCGCATGCAATACCGAAACAAAACCAGCGAAAATATATCCCATAAGCGCATATATCACGTTGGCAAATTTGCCACAAGCCTCATCATTTTGAACTTCGTTGAGCACACAAAAAATAGGAGCGAGTCGTTTAGAATTTGTATTGCAAAAAAACACTACCACTTTTAAAAACCTCAGTGATATGACAATCTTGAGAGGGGTTGTTTGTTTTTATGTCTCATTTTGTGATTAACAAAAAGGTTTAGTTGGACTAAACACTAAAACAATCCATGAAAAGTGGGAATTTGAAAATTTTTGTGAATTTTGTGATTTGATACTTAAACTATCATTAGAGGGTAATCTGTATTTTTGTTCGTGGGAAATTACAAAATAAATGATATACATTCTAGTACAATCAGAGAACACTTTCACATTAGGACCCCCTGACTGTCCTCCTGAATATAAATATTAACCCTATTTTTGGTCAAAAACTCGTACTTGAGTGTGGCAAAATTCGAAAATGTTCAATATTTCACTACTTGTGCTTCAAATGTTGACGTTCGTTTTGAGTTGAATCGTCCCTAAATTACCACTTAGAAACTGCTAAGATCAAGGAAGAAGAAATCGACACAATGTGCTCTCTGACTATGCCCTGACGAAACTCTACCAAAAAGGGGTTAATATAGGAATTGGTCCCTAAATTGAACTCACAACTATACCACAATTAACCACGCTTGATAAACGGACATTTATACCACAATGTTATTAAAATTCAAGCACAAAGCAGTCACATTCAAATTCAAAACAAAAATAAGCAAGGACTCCAAATTAGTTATGTGTTCTGTGTTTACAAAACACAAAAAAGGGAGAGTAGGTAAAAATAAGTTACATGTAATGTAGGTGTTGGTAATGTCAAGTAAAACTCGTTCCATTGGTTGTGCAAAACTTTTTATTGTGTTTGTTAATTGAAGATGGATATTCGATCCATTTTTTAACACACAGTACGTACGGGAATACTCTTTTTGTATATACTCCACAAACTACTTACGAGCGTATGGTAATTATGCAAGTTCTCACATTATGTTGCGTTCACTGTACATGTTAAATCTGCAATTTTTAATTAAATTCGTTTGACACAGAGCATGAGTACTAAAAACACCCATGTATCGGTCTCCACCAAGTGAAGCAATGGCGTGAGGCTGGAAAAATACATTTTTAATAAACTTTTATCAATGATAGATTCCTTATTATTATTTCCACATTTGTACATTAATTCAAATAGTGATCCATTTTAATAAAGACTATGGAAATTAAAAGTAGATTGGATAACAGTTTGAGATGTTTGTTGTCAGAGGAATATTGACAGTTAAGAAGAACAACCCACTTCTGTCTATTACCATTATTACTCTTACAATTTCTCATATCATTCTAGAACCAATCTAAGTAAAGGCTGACACTTTTTGAATATGTATTTTTCGGAGAAGCGTTTCGCACGAAAAATTATTAGGATAGCGCTTCCGAAGACCACTTTATTTTTAGAATAAACATTTGAAAAAAAAAATCGGTGTAATTACCGATGTTGTTCTTCCTAAAAGCAATCAAGCATGTGCCACATTAAACGATTACTTAATTACCTGATTATGACCAGAGAACAGTGTATACTCTCATATATGGTCTAGTTGTTTGTTCGAATTTACCGTCTGCACTACGAAGTATAAGGCGTGCCCAACACGATATGCTAGTCTGTGTTACAGACACCTTAATTTTTAACGGTATTACCTTATGGAAAGATAAACTAACGGGTACTATCAGCTAAAGGCAACTAGGTTTTGCGAACCTCTTCCGAGTTTTCCCCTCCCTCCCCATACACACCCTACAGACTTTATAAAAGCGAGTCTTTGACAAAGACTAACATGATGATGCATAGTGAATAATATTGAAGTTTATAGTTCAGGGACAGAATTAGGCTACAATGCGCGTTGGTCAAGGTTTGTCAATCAGCGCGACGTGGACGGTGAATGGTTTGAATGTGTAGTATGGGGCGGGGCATGTTCGACAAAATATGATTTAAAATGTTCAAAAATACCTATGTGAGTCGAGTTTTAACTCACGAGCTATCACGGACCCAATAATTCGCGTAGGTAAGTAAACTTTCTATTTTATAAGCTTCAAATGTAAAGAATCAGTACTCACGGCCCGACATTTTGTTATGTATCGTCAAAATTACGTCAGACGCGAAATTGGGGGCCTTCTTTCTGTCCCGACTACAGTCGCCGATACGCGACGAGGTTAATTGCACATGATCGAAAGGCGAATTAATTTGTCGATTAATCCAGGAACAAAGGAATTCATCCATTTACACGAACAAGTATTAACCTCTGCCTGCACAGCAACTAAACTCCCTTAGTATTATTTTACCCTCGGTAACCATACCATTATGCATCAACACCTCTATCAAAACCACAGAGCGAAATATTCTGACGGCTATATTCACAGTTAGGAACGGATTTACAAAAAACTATACCGATGTGAAGAAACCTCTGATCACGGGATGCCACCCGGACAACCAAAAATGGCAAGTGGTTCCGATTACTCCGCGCGCCTATTAAAGTCATAATGTGTAAATTGTAATATAGCAGCTTCACTTTTAAGTCTTACCATCCAACGGTACATGACAATTATAAAGTAGTTTGAGCCGGAGTTTGAGGACCTCTTTTGACTAATATTCAGATTACGTATAGGTTTAGGTTGCTGAATCTTTTCTCTCTATTTTTAATCAGAATTGACAGTTACATCCCTGTGCTCATTATGTGTTTCTGGTGTAGCTTAGAGCTTAAATCTCCCCACATTTAAAAAGATAAGAGATATGGGTCCCAGGAAACATAAAGTATTTGTTCTTATGGATGGAAATAATTGACGAAAAAGCTTGAATTTCTGGTGAGTTTTGACATTATCTTTAATTAAATGAAGCCCTTGGGATGAATATACCACTTCGAACCAAAACCTGTATATTATTTTATACCAATTGGGTAATTCGCATCTGTATTCATGCCATAGCATTAAATATGAATCCATCCGCCATTTGTTTTTTTATCTTTAATGTCTCCTATCGAGTTTAGCTGATATAATTAAAGTGCTGAGTTTATCGATGTTGTCTTGGTTAATTTGGAGGCATTATCCCTTTTGAAACGCACCTATCTCCCCGAAAAAAACCGGAACGACATGACACAAGGATTTTAAAAAAATGGTCCTAAACTGCCTTAAGGTGAACAAATCTGTTCACGCTGCAGCTCTAATTTATTTCAGCTTCTCTTAGTAATACGCTGAAATGAAAACGTGGCTTTGACATCATATTCCATGTATTTCGTGTTATTTACGGTATCAAATGTATATTCTTTCTTCTTGATTCAGCTAGCTAACATGCGGATACACTTCGGGCCCCCTCCTTAGTTATGGAACATTCATACATCACTCTACAGATTTGCAGGCAAAAAATAATGTCGCTTAAAATAGAACTACACATATCATAGTACAAAAGTTTATTAAGGCGTCATTATGTTCATACAACGATCAATGCGTATACCTCTGAGAATTAGTCAGTTTAATTATGTACGTTAGTCAAACAATAAATTAATAAACTATTTGTAAAACTAATGTGTGACAAAATATATTCAGTTACAATTCTATAGAGATATCAAATACCTATTTGATTACATTTCTTTATTTTTTGATTTCAATTAATCACAAAGAAGACATACCACCCATTGCAAGGCATCCTATTTTCTTTTAAGCAGAAAATGTTGAAACTAACCATTATTCATTATACATTATCTAATTAGCACTATGTTGCAAAACAATAAACGTGATACTCCTCGCTCGAAATCCGCGTCTCAAAAAATGTAGAACGCTGAAAGCAAAGATGCGAGGTGGAACACATGACTTATCCATCACGTAGTAGGTATACGGGCCTATAGAGTGGTTTACCCACTCTCGCAGAATGACAGACATCTCCAGCCAGAAGAGACTTCTTTTGGATCTATATAATACCGCATGTCCTTTGAAAAAAAAAAAAACCCCCCATTGCAAATTGGATTATGATTAGAGTGATTATTCGTCAACCCAGGATTGGCTTGTCCTCTGCTGATATAAATTATTGTCAGTTGTGCTTAACAAAGGGATAGTATATGGCAAACATACAGCTTTGGATTATCAGAGAAGATGAAAAAGAAGGAGATGGTCAACTTCAAAAGATAAAATGTTCATCCGCCCTATTCATCTTAATGGCCTTAAATCCGATTGATTCGATCAAAGACTGCGCTTCTGCTATATAAAATTACATACACCGGCCATTAAATCCCAGAAAAAACTATTCCAATTACCCAGTTGTCAAACTGGCATTTAAAAAAAAGAGTCATTTAATTTACACTTTGGTCGTGACCGTACAGCGAAACGATACTCTTCTGCATCACTTCCAGACAACTTTGACCCAAATTTTCAAGCATTTGGCTCTTTTGACACGTCTGAAAAAAAAAGTATGGTTGTGTTGTATTCAAAAATGGCATTTATATATCTTCATCAATCGTATTTCCCAGGAACTAATCGGAAATGTTTAAATTAGGTTAAAATAACAACATCCTTTATTCCCGCCTTTATTGACCTCAAACATTAAATCAAGGGGCTATTTTGCTGTTTTCTTTCGTTAAAAAGTCACGGTTTTCCTCAATTTTTCGCCAATGTGCAATAACATAAATAATTACGATCATAACAAACGTGGAGTTTCATTACCAGCAGAGAAATGTTAGCTGGAATATTAACTATTTTAGTATAGCAGGTGTGTCAATTACTTCCCTGTTCGGAAACTTCCCTGACTGGCAAGTTGGTCGGTAATGAACAGATTACTTCAAAGGTTGACAATCGAGCGGCCCTTGAAGTTACCCAAACAATGAGCTGGGAATGAAAATAATCTGGTAATCGGGCATTCAAAATCGAGCAATCTCCTTCTTTCTCATCTCTCTGACTCTAAGCGGACTGAACTTCCGAGGAGAAGCGTTAACAAAAAGAGAAGAGTACCTCAGCATCGTAGATAACATTTGCGAGTGAAATGGCAAACCTGTCTTATGAGAAGAAAGAATTGAATTATTGTTTATAAAATTATAAACAATAACATGGCTGGTCTCATTTGCAAAGCCCAAGCAATTTTAGTTTATCCAGAAATTCATTTAATGACAATCCATACAGACAGGAAAATATCGCAATTTTTGATCCATTCAATTTCTTACCCTGATGGCTAATAAAATATCGTGTTGATAACGGGACTTCCAACAACGGAATTAGGGCAACCATAACTACACCTTTATAATCATTCACATTGACCAGAAAGAACAGCCCAGTTGTAATTGAGTATATTCCTAGCGTCCTAGAGCGAAAATCTGGGGAAGATCACCGTGAAAAAAGGGAGCTAGCGTTATTGTCTTGTTAGATCTAGGGCAATTTCCCCCTAAAACAAGCAGGGCCGGTCCGCTTTTTTTTCAAAAAGTGCATTTAAGCAGTTAGGGACGTTAGGGATATGCCTCCCATATTGGGGTAATGAAGTATTGGGTATTAGCCATGGTCGGTCATGATCAATGATGGGTGTCACTTGCATGCACTATGACATCACACAATATGATCTTAAAAAACGTAATCAAAACTATTCCATGGCTATTACAGATTAATTCAATCCCCCACATGGGAGCATCTACTCAATTACAGTGTCCGTTCAATAGGGGGTATAACAATATAATATGGAATAAGCACAATAAGTTGGAGATTTACTTCATATATCCAATTCCTAGGCAAGCCAGTCCCATCTAATCGTCTATTGGACCTATTAGGAAATATTCCCAAAGGAGACTGCGTCCTCTATCAACCATAACAGAATAGTTGTGCGTCCTCTATTGACATATTGGTAGAGTAATCCCTCATTTATTTGCGCCAGATTCCGTTAATTTGTATGAATTACGTATAGGCAGGGAAAGAAATGAAATTTTTGGTGTAACCTGGAACTAATGCTATCAAAGGTTGTTCTTCACAATTGCATTTCTTTGAAGTACCCAAAAATGAAATACCTAACGTCGAGAAAATCCGGGTTGCAGAAATATGTTAATTTGCATATTAAATCAAAATGGACGCCATTTCAAAGGACTTTTGCCCCATAATCAGTTCGTGAGTGTGGTAGAGATTGTAATGTTGGTGTCTCTACCATGTTGTTTTGGGGGGGCTACGAACGCAAAGAGAACACTAATAGCAATATGAGATGAGTGGTTTAGGCCTATTTGCCATAAAACCCAATATGGCTGCCATTTTGAGGACTTTCTTGAAATGAGTTATGTTGAAAATGTTTCTGGTGTCAATGCTTATGTTATCAAAGAACATGATTATTAAGCTTGCCATTTAAAGAAACGGGACTCCAACTGATTGGTGGCAAAATAATATCGATTTAAATATTGTGGATTACAAAACTTCTTGATCAATTTCAAAATAGAAAAAGAACATAGATTTGAAAAATTTCCAAAAAGTAAAAAAAAAAAAAAAAAAAAAAAAAAAAATCCTTTTATTCATTTTACAGGCTTACTTGGTAGCTGCACTGGCTTTCATTTCCAAAAAGTAAGGAATTACTGAAATCTTTTCTGAACAGCTCAGAATATTAAAGATCAGCACAAGCTTTTCATGGCTTAGTAAGTTTCCTGGTATGCGCTGTGTATTTATGCCAGATACTCTTAATATACAGTGTAGTCCATGCAATGTTCCATTTC
>JAMKCH010042155.1:0-12607 GCA_023653785.1 Ophioderma brevispina
TATCGCCGCTCGAACGTGAGGAAACCGGAAATTGCACGGCGGCCCTTTTGCTCTACCCAAGAACCCGATCGTGCACATACAAAGGAATAGGGAAACTACGGAAAAGGGACAGAATTAGGCGATTAATAGCGCGTATGTCAAGGTTTGTCAATTATTGGTTTGATTTTCGAGTATAGGCGGGTATGTCTGAAGAAAATATGATTCAAAATGTTTTAAACAGTCTTTAAAATGCCATATCAGGTTTTCAGCTCACAGACACAATAATTCATGCAGTAAGTGCTTTGACTATAGCATTCACTGATATATTAGATACACCACAGACACTTGATTTTGGTACCAATGGATAGCTACCATCCTACTCTTTTCATTGATAGCAAAATGAGGACCAACATTCCCAGCATTAGGCTTTCTTCAAAGTGACGTCATATAAGCGAATGGGGGAAATTCAAGTTTACCAAAAACATGAAAAAAGTTAGGAATATCTAGTTTCCATGCGGTTTGGGCTTTACATGATGGGAAATTACTATTTTTTACAGTGTTTAGTGATGTTTTTGAGTAAAATTGAAAAATATCAATTTTCCACCCTATATCAATATTTTCACGCTTTCCTTAACTTATGACGTCATATTGTGTACCCCCCCGCCCTAGAGAAATTGTTGTTACAAAAATGGCTCAGGTAGACAAGAGTTAAGCATTCCTTTTCTTTCTGATCTCTTTTTACAGGCATGCACGTTCTATTTTAAAAATATTACTTAAGATATTTTGCAATAAAATTCTTGGGGGGTCTTGAATTTTGGTCGGGGACCAATGCTCGTTCCAAAAAAGAGCGACTATAGCTGCAAACGCGGGACAACCTCTAGGGTATAAAATTCACAATAATAAGTTCTAGGGGGTATCAAATTCAGTTGTGATTGTGACTGGTTCAATGATAAAAATAGGAAAATGTAACCTTAACATATCAGCAAAATAAAACCCGAGTGTGTAATTTTTCTTGCAGTATAGCAAAAGTTTATTTTTTTGTATATTGGCTATTTTAAAGGTATTTTAGTGACGTATTGAGAACAGGTCCCACAAGGGGTATAATTTTACTGCAAATTGGTCCCCTTATTTAAAAAACCTCTGAAAACTAGTATAATTTTACTAAAAACTGGCTCCGTTAGACTCCCGTTAGGGGTTTATTTTCACTGAAAATTGGTCTTGTTAGCTTTTTACGGGTCAATTTCAGAACCCCTGCAATTAGCATGGGTACTCAACAACACCCCCCCCCCCCATCGGATAAAATCTCACTTTGAAGAAAAGATAATGTGCACTGCAGTCTATGGGGTTCAGTATACTGCACAAAATCATTGTTTAAATAAACTTGGAAATTAAAATTGGAGGGAACTGAAATTTTGGTCCTTGACCTTGGGATTTATAAGCTAGTCTAGTGACACTGTTTTGTGATAAATGTAAAAATCACAAGCTATCCCTTAGGCCTAATTGTGATCCATTTCTACATGTATCCAGCTAAAAGACTCATGAATTAAATACTAATTTATAGTGAACTAGAAGTATTAGCGCGCCATACTAGTATTCCCATGGAGTTATTATAGCATTTTAGAGCACATCACTATAGTCTAGTACAGTGGCAATGCAAGTGCATACAGTATTATGTACAGTGTATATAGGCTACGACGTGTACCCACCAGTATCATCACTAATTGGGTCGCAAAATTGCCTAGAATACAAGCGTTTACTTCTACTCACAGTTAATTTCAGTCAAAACGGGCAACATACTCCATACAAATTGCAAACGGTTGATATTTTTCAGATATAGACCAGGAAAGTACTTTATAAAGGCATACATCTATACCCATCCCATAGAAACCCGTGCAACCGAATGAATGTTTTGGGGAGAGCAAAAGGGACGCTGTACAACTTCCGGTATCTTCACCGGCTCGCTATTCACTCGCGTGGAGATTGCCTATCCAGTGTGTAGAGATCAGTGTCCCAAACAGTCATTGGGCATTTTCATTTCATAATATGGCAGAAAGAATTGCTCAATAATTTTAACCTATCTGAGAGGCATTCATAGGCAATCCAAGTTGTTTTGCCTATTAGTGCCTCAGGCATTTCTTGTCTTTCCTTGAAACTAACCTAACTGCCTTTCCTTGCCTGTTGGGTAGAAACCCTTCATAACTCTTGGTTAATTTAGGTTGCTTTTCCATGCCTGTAGGGCATTTAAGGTTGTGACATATTTCACCTATATTGCCTTTCCATGCCTCAGGGAGATATTAATAGTTACAACATAATAGGTGACTGAAGAGGCAAAGAAAGGCATAATTGCCTTTGCATACTTACTGAGCTTTTAGTGAGTCCATGTTTTGCGTACAATGACCTACTGAGCATTTAGTCCATATAAGGAGTTAGAGTTAATATTGACTGTCTCTGTATTCTCTCTCACAGGATGACATGCAGATCCGTGTATTCAACTACAACACCCTGGAGAGGTCACACATGTTCGAGGCTCACTCAGATTACATACGATCTATTGCAGTACACCCCACACAACCATTCATACTAACCAGTAGTGGTGAGTATTTAAAAATGGTCAAAATATACCTGTAACAGACACACTGGATCAGATTCAAAGGGGAGCATCAAATCGCTCTCCTGTGGTGATTAAGGAGAGTGATTAGTGGAGAGCAATTTTCTGCAGTACTTTAAAAGGCAGTCCCTGGTTCAAATGTATTTTGAGTGGCCCAGCGGTTTTATATTCAATCAGGTTCAAGCAATTTGTTATATGTCATAGAAATTTGTAACTTTTATAACAATTCCATTTATTCAGAAAAGCCTCTTTGCCAATTTTTATGATTTTTTTTTTAGCCATTTTGACTAAATTAGTCTTTTTGTATGGGTGAAAAAACTCTTGAAACAAATATGTGTTGTTTTTTTTTTAAAAACATGTCAAAAGTAATTTTGAGCCAAAAAGTACTTGGTAATAGTTAAAAATGTGGTTAAAACTGAAAAAGCTTCTGTTGACTCTGTTCCATGAACTGGGTTCTTTCCATACCTCTTGGGAGATTAAGCTCAAAGAGAAGTAAATAGTAATAATCAGAAGATGACTTAGGCAAGGAAAAGCACAGCTGCTATTGCATGCTGCTTTGGGAATTATTTGCTTGCTTATGCTTGCTTGTGAGGTATTTAGTCCAAATAATTCAGTGGAGAGCAGGGGCAGGACACATAATTGGGATTTCCAAACAGTAATTTATGGATTCTTGCATGCATTTTCTACTGCATCAGTCCCAGTGACATTACAAAATCATCTCTTAAACTTTTGTTCAATAATTCTTATTCTTAAACATCTGTGAAAATGTAAGCAATTTCATTGGTTGATGCCCGGGTTTAATTCGTTTAATTGAACCCAGGTAGTACGCACTGCGTATTGAAGTTATTTTTAGGTTGAAGCGCTCGCGTCATACCGCGTTTTGCTACTTTCGATTGTTGTCACTGGGTGGTGGCAGTCCTTTCTTGTTGTATTTAAGCCGTAAAGCATCGCGAAATTGGGTTAAAGATGACCTTAAATGATAAAGATGTTTAAGAATGAGAATAAAGGTATGATTTTGGGAACCGGTACTCTCTTTACGACGAATTGAACCCGGCGACACCATTATTTTACTTTTTTTTACTTATTATTATTTTACTTAAAATAATGGTATCGCCTTGGGTTCAATTCGTCATAAAGAGAGTACCGGTTCCCAAAATCATACCTTTATTCTCTAAGTAACATCATGATAATTATTGACTTCAAAATCCGTCGAGGTTAGTGGATTGCCCCGCTGCAAAAACAGTGTAATTTCAAAAACGGTCATTTAGATTTAAATATTCGTGACCAATAGCTTTGGCTACGTCTTGTCTTTAACTGTCCGCGATATGCATAAGAGCATCCTCCTACCGTTAAGTCTTACGGCGGATGTTGAAATGCCGATTTGAATTCACTGTTTGCCTGTTAAGTTGGCATTTCCTACCCCCCCTCGTAGTGATTCACTATTTTCTTGTATCTTACACTGGCAACTTGACTGTTTGTGTTTGGTTTTCCTTTTAGATGACATTTAATCAAAATATGGGACTGGGAGAAGAAATGGCATGCTCCCAAGTGGTTTGAAGCCACCACTTCACTACGTCATGCAAATATAGTTCAACCCCAGGATAACAACACATTTGCTAGTGCTTCACTAGCAGAACCGTTAAGGTAGTTGACACCAATATTTTTTCGGCTGCCCTTAATACACTGTGGCAACATTTTTAAATGTCCAAAGCAATAGACTATGGCTTTAAAAGCGACCTTCAGCCTATTTTTATTCAGCACCTCCGAGTACCTGTTTCATAGTTGATTGTAATTTTTTTGGTGACATAAGGTACACAGATACAATATGTGTCATTTAACTGAAATCCATCCATAACCCTAACCCGAGCATGTCCGGTTTGCCTACAAAAGACCGACGGCCCAATGCAACGAAGGGCAATTTATTTTTTATTTTACCGCCCAGATGCAACGAGAGCCAAATTTTGCGTTCATTGGCATCTCGTCCGTTTTTTCGTGGCACAGGAATAATACGCGTAACGTCAATAACGGCCCCGATGCACGAAAAACATCGCGTCATTTTCCGGAAGACGCCCATATGCAACGAGGAACATCGCGTCCATTTCCCGGAAGACGGCCACGATGCAACGAGGAACATCGCGCCATTTTTCCGAAAGACGTCTCAGATTCAATCAGGACATCGCGTGCGAATGCAACATGAGAACAGGGATAATAAATAATAAATATAAAAATGTATGAGTACTACACACTGATCTGCATGAAATTTTGTATCTTATAGTTCGCTATTACGCTACTCATAGTCGTCGTGGGCGCTTTACGCTACGGTCATGCTCCCGGTGTGTGACGTCATGAATGCGTTTATGCCTAATTAAAATAGCTTCTATCGAAAATGTGGCGCTATCACCATCGAAATCGAAATTGTCTATGGCATTTGTACACGATTTCACCCCGCCTGATGAAAACCTTGCGCCTTCTGCGGGCAAAACCGTCCGAAATGCAGAGAAGCCACAGCGCAATCAATTTCCCGGAATGACGTCCCAGGTGCAACAAGGAACACGCGTCATTTTCCGGGAAGAACGGACCAGATGCAACGAGGGACATCGCGTCTTTTTCCGTAAAGACGGCCCAGATGAAACGAGGAACATCGCGTCATTTTTCCGGTAATACGGCCAAATGCAATGAGTCCAATGATAGTCATTGCTCACCAAAATATTTTGTTTGACGGCCGAGATGCAACGAAAAAAGCATTTTCTTCCGACCGGTACCACCACGTTTTCGTTGGCTTCTCATTGCATCTCGGCCGCGTTTAGGGTAAAAGTACTACCATGTCTGACAGACTACTCCATATTCAGTGAAATGGCCAGGTCCTGGCCTGTCGCTAATAGTCCGTCCCCAGGGACCCCAGATTTTTTACCGGAAGTGGCCAAAATTTAGGTAGCAGAAGAAAGCTACATTTGTTTTTTCTCATTTCCCACCCTGTGAAATCTATAGGGCTAAAGGATGATTGGTTTGGATGTTATAGCGAAAAATGTGCACCATTTTTGGTTGACCAATTATTAAATTTCCACAGTACTCTATGGGGATTTTAAAAAATCATGTTTTTTAGCTCTCTCTCTCCCTTCAAAACGGTTGCAATAATCTGCGAGAAACTTTACAGATGCGGTTTTTGGGGTCTTCTTCTTAGCGTGTCCACAAGTCATTAGTAATGACTTGTGGTGGTGTCAGGATTTATTCAACTGAGTAAGCTGATCCGGGGCCGTGTGTATCCATGATACGGTTTTGGGGTGAAAGTCATTCTTTCAAGATGAAAAATTTATAGACTTAAATCGAGCCATCCCCCTTTAAACATAGGCTTGTACAAGTAATCATAATAGAGAATTTAGATGCCATGAACATGGCAACATACTTGTTTTGTTCATGGATGGATTGATCGAACAACAGAATTCCAAAATTTAGTGTACAGGTACACATATCACATATGGCATCTAGATTTACCCTGGAAGAACTAAAAAGATCTACCTATAAGGGCATCAGCTCTGGAGAGCTAATGGCGGCCATCCAGCACATTGACATCAGGAATGGCATCCGGTCAATTATCTTTTGCTCCAATAAATCCTCACACAGCAGTATTGCTGTAAATGTGAGGTGAATCCGGCCACCCCTGTTTGCGGGGATAAAACCGGATTTAAAACTTTGGTTTTACTACTTTACTACTACTTCCCTAATGTGTGGTCATGATGTCGTCAGCCACATTCGGGAATCTTGGTTTTTATCTAATGGAAACATTTAACCAGGGCTATGAGATAAATATGAGTTATCTTCTGATACCGAAACCCCAATTTTTGACGAGAAGTTGGCAGGAGGGTGGACATACCAAAGCTGTGAACTTTGATAAAAATAAGTAGAAAATGATTTAAAAAAAAGAACAACAAAGCACTTCAGGCTGTTATAACATTGTACAATGGCTAAATATTCAACAACCATACACTGCTTGAACCTGCCAAAAGTATTCAGGTTTATGATATGCAAATGATTATGCATGGACATAGTGGAACATCAGTTGATCAACACAATTGATTCAAGCATTTCAATGATGAATGTGTTCAGTAACAAAACCTTGTCTATTCTTGTATCCAATAGGTATGGCAGTTAGGTTCCAGCACACCTAATTTCACCCTAGAGGGCCACGAGAAAGGAGTGAACTGTGTAGACTACTACAGCGGGGGAGACAAACCATATTTGGTGTCAGGAGCTGATGATAGGCTAGTCAAAATATGGGATTATCAGGTTTGTACATATTTGTAGTTAGCCCTAACTTCTTAACCAGCTATATGGGGCAATTGACGTAGTAACACACAGTGACACAAAATTCATTTCACTAATTTAATATGCTGCTGCTCAGGAAATTAGGCCTAGTAATTAACCGAGCAGTATACAGCAACAGAAGATTCCCTGATTCGGCAGTGTGTGCTGACAATGACCTTGAGTAACACATTCACTTAACACTAGCTACACATGAAAGATTGCAAGTTGTAAGGCAAATTAGGACAACATTTAGACAATGTGTTGCCAATTAAACATGCTTGTTGATTTTATGATGCTGTTCCCTACTGAGTGGGAAAATTGCAGGCTGATAAAAATTGTAAATTTTGCAAGTTTGAACAAGACTGACAAAACACTGATGACGGTTATTAGTTGAGCAACATTGATCTAATTAGAAATTATGCTATTTCTGTATGACTACCATACCCAAATTTGGTTTAGTTTGGGAAAAAAGTGAGAAAAATGACACCAAGACACCTTAGATATCCTGTGGAATTCACCAATACTCATATTTTGATGTATTTGTTTGTTGACAGAATAAGACTTGTGTGCAGACTTTGGAGGGTCATGCCCAGAATGTGTCTTGTGTGAGTTATCACCCAGAGCTGCCCATCATCATGACAGGATCAGAAGATGGTAAGTCTACAACATGAAGTTAAAAACTACGGCCCGAATTCCAGAAACTTGTTTAGCTAAACGCGATTGTAGCTTAAAATCGTCGTAATTTAAAATTGCATTTTAGCAAAACGTGTTTAAATATTTTTAAACATTTGCTTACATAAACAGAAGCTTTAAAAAAGAGTAACATCATTGTTATTTGAAGACCCTAACTTTAGTGTATAAAAGGCCCTATTGTATTGTGTTATGGTTGAACGCACAAAGTGTATCATGGCTTTCTGTAGCATTTGAGGTGCTACACCAACTGGACGAGAATGATATTCACCGTTGCTATTGTCAATTGGACAGTGCAATGAACCATGCATTTGACGAAAAAACACACTAAAACTCTTCTTAAACGAGCCCTGTACCTAGTTTTAAATTTTGATGCATTTTGGTGGAGTTAAAATTACGTTTAACTTTAAAACTCCTTTCTGGAATTGCGTTTAATTAAACGATATGTTTATCTCACATTTAAGCGTTCGCTTAGGTTAAAATCCCGCTAAACATCTTTTTGGAATACGGGCCTACATGTTTACTTGATAGAAATGAGACTTGCATGCATGTTGAGATATTGATGCATCAAATGCTCATGCCCAACAAGTGCAACAAGAAAATATTCTTTGCAGTTTTAAAGGAGCTTGTTTTGATTTATGTCTATTGTGTTCTCTACTTGATTTGAGAGCCTGGCACTTGAACGTACGCTCCATCAAGTACCGTGGGAAACAAACTTGCGGTTTTGATGGTGGAAGCAATAATGCATATTGCAAAGCCCTATTCAATACTGTGCTAATATTAATGGTTAACCATTAAAATGGCATTTTTTGTTTATATCTTGGGAATGAAATGGATTTGAGGGCTCAAATTTCAGTACAACAATGAGAAAAATACGACCTTTTATCTGATATCGTACTACTTCCCGGTAAATCAGGGGCCCAAAGATGATTGGAACACTCACCTTAACTTATTAATACAACAGAGAACACATTTTTTGTTATATTTTTATTTTACAAATGGTTTACAACATCACGCAGATAATTTTGCAAACATCTTAATCCGATTGCTATATTGGAAAGTGCATTATATATGCACACCACTTTTGACCTGTAAAATGTTGTATGGTTGCTAATATTTTTGTACTCATGGCATCCCAGCACATCTATTCCTTGACACATGTTTGTCCTCTTTGTGTTTAATGTATTTTCCAGCACCGTCCTATCTGGCATGCCAACACATACAGACTAGAAACAACCCTGAATTATGGTTTGGGGAGAGAGTATGGACCATTGCCAACTGAGAGGTAGCAACAATTGGCATTTCTAGGCTACGATGATGGCGTGTCATATTAAGGTGGGTACTGGTTACAGATCTTTCCTTAACCCTTCCTTGGCCGCAGTGCAGCCTTTTAAAAAATTGGGTGATTTTTGGGTGATTTTTAATACTGCTGCATATTGTCAGGATAATAATTCTCCAATGGTTGATGTTTTGTGAGTGACTAATTTTGGCTCAACTATATATGATAGTATCACTAAGGCCAAATTTGTATTTGACACATCAAAAGCCAAAAAAAAACAAAAAAAATGAGTAAATTGTTGTTGGATTTCAATTTTTAGTGTCAATTTAAAGTTTCAACTTTTTCGCATGAAATAAAAGCACTATCACTAAACTGGGGATTTTTGTCTTGTGTGTATTATCTTAATATTACATGTCTATGCAATTGTAAGAATTCATGATGTATTGACTGAGTGTGATTTTTATTTTTTTTTGACTCGTAAATAACGGTATGACTATTTCAACAATCTGATAAAAAACATAAAGGCTTAGTATTAGTGTAAAAGAAAAACCTAACCTCTTTAGCACACATGGTGTTGAACGCCAGTATTACTGCATGACTGTAAGACGAGTCTGTAGCCAGCTGCATGCCCAGTGTCTGATCTTCTGGTCTGGTGGAAATGCTGTTGTTTTGTATTGTCTAGCATAAAGCAACCGACATTGATTGATGCCAAATCAAGCACGAGCATTGCAAACGCGGCCATACAATTAAAATAAACTGGAAACCTCATTTGTTGCTTGCCCACAACGTATCCGCTTCTCAAGCATTCAGCCCCGTCAGTGTCCCTACCGTACACGATCAATGACTCGCATCTGAGCCTGAGTGAGACTCGGTGACCCGTAGAATATTCATCACTACTGATGGCTAGTCTGCTCCTACGGGGGCACTACATATCCCCCATCGAATTTTTGGTTCAATGCTAAATCACTCACACTGCCTCTAAATCTCCTTCGAGCGTCACTATGAATGGTCTTGAAAACGACGGTTTTACTTCCTTTATTTTCATCGCTTCAGCAACACAACGCCTTTTTATCTACAGCACGATTCAGCCGTCCAGTGTTTTCTATTCTATGTTTAGCTATTTTTTCGCAAACAGGCGCAATCACTTCAATCACTTGTTGGACTTGCTACAAATGCCCCAGCTTTGCCACTTGATGTTCAAGGAACTTAGCATATCATTAGGTATTTAGGGGGGGTTGACTCAGAAAAAGCCTTAAATTATAGAAAAATAAACCACCGGCGACCGTATAGCTTCCAAAGCCGATAAACCAGGCCTTTTCTATTGGGTTAAAAGACCTTTGCCGAGGTCGATGCCTGTTTTTATGTACGTATTTTCCGATTGGCCGTTGGACGTAAATGGCAGCACAGATCCATTACTGACGTCACACTTTGTTTTGATCGAGAAGGTCGATCACTTGTGCACAGTACGTGTTAAGGAGCATTTTCGTTGATCCACAGCTCGTCCCGACTACCTCAGAAAAGTTGAGATTTTTTAATCTCATCTGAACCGTCGGGCTACGTATCGTTGGTGGCCAATTATGACAGGCAAATTCAATGTTCTCTGCCAAGAATGTCGCGATTTTGTATTTTCTGTCCGTAAACGGACAGAAATATGTACAGTGGTCTATGGGAGATAGTTTAGAAACATTTGCTCATAACACCAAAATGCAAGAATCAGAATCAACTGAAATTTTGGGAATAACCTTTCTCAGGAATCT
The DNA here is from genome assembly GCA_023653785.1 of Ophioderma brevispina. Lineage (NCBI taxonomy): Eukaryota > Metazoa > Echinodermata > Ophiuroidea > Amphilepidida > Ophiodermatidae > Ophioderma > Ophioderma brevispina. The sequence continues at coordinate 10,616 of JAMKCH010042155.1, forward strand.
AGCGAAACATAAACCAAACAGAAGGGTAGAATCACGAAAAATAAAAAAAAAATTGCCACCTTCATAAACAGGGGTCTCCAAAACTGGTAGCATTGCGCGCGCATTCATGGGCGCATCAGTGCTGGCAAAAGTTGCTGCGTGACAGTAAATTTAAAAAAACTGCAAAAGGAATGCAAAAAAGTAAAATGATGGAAAATAAGAAAGTGAAATGAAGCTCAGTCTGGTATTTCATTACTGTATTTTGTATGGAGAGCTGAGAAAATAAAGAATTGTGGACATTCATAATTCAGGCCTTCATAATGTAAGATTAAAAAGGCTCCAACAATGCATGTAGTACGTTATCCACCAGTGGACTATCTGCGACCTCCACACATAGTCCGCTAGTGATAATTGCGCACCGGATCCTCAAATAGTCCACTGGTGGAAAAATCGTCGCAAACGGTGCGCACAACATCGTCCCTATAAGGAAAGGGGATCATTTCCACGCACAGGATACTCAAATAGTCCGCTAGTAGATTAATTGCGCACGGGAGCGCCAAAAACTCCGTCCCTATAGGGAGACGGTGGATCGTTTCCGCACACGGGATCCCCAAATAGCCCGCTAGTGGATTCTTTGCGCACAGGATCCTCAAATAGTCCCCCAGTGGAATAATTGCGCACGGCCTGGTGCGCAAAAAACTCAGTCCCTATAAGGAAACGGGGGGTCATTTCCGGAACAGGGATCCTCAATAGCCGCAGGAATAATTGCGCACGCGGTGCGCTGAAAAACTCCTTCTTTAAACGGTGGATCATTTACGCTCACGGGATCTCAAATAGTCCCTTCTAGTGGAATAATTAGTCCAATAGTGGATAGTCCACTGTCGGAGCAACCGCGCACATGGATCATTCCGGCCACGGGTCCCAAAAGTAGTTAGTTATTAGTGCACGGGCTCCTCAAATAGTCCTGTCGGATCATGCGCCGCACGTGGATCATTTCCCCTCACAGGGAATGGGTATGCGCCACGTGTGGAAGAAGCGTGAAGGACATATGAACCGGTTTCTGCTGATTGTCGGAGGAATGGGATTTGCAAAGTGTTGGTGAATTGGTCTTATGGTTGTGTGATTTTTAACGGGCATGTGGGAAAAAAGGATCGAAGGTTCGAGGATGTCATGGAGGAAAGGGTTTGAGATAGGAATCTGAAGGACGATGTTGCTGGAGTTAGTTTGTGATGGAGAGAGACTGGCTTGCAAATACCTGTTCAAGAAAAGAGGACAAAAGGAAAGTGACAATAGCTCAGGAAGGGACATGAGACAGAGAGTGATTGTGTTAGGTGGGTAAGAGGAAGCGGAAAAATAAGAATGTTAAGGTAATTCCGGGAGAATTGCAAAAGCCGGTTTGGTGGTTGCCTGATGTGGAAAGGAAGGTGATGAAAAAAAAGGCTGGTGCGGAAGGTAGATGCATGAGAGGAGGAAGTAAAGTAGGGAAGCTGGCAAAGAAGAAGAGACAAGGAAGAATTTGAGAGTAGGGGAGCTGGTGGGGACTGGATGTGTCAGGATTGTGGGTGGATTTTAAGAAGGGTGTTACAGGCATGTGATAAAAGTTGTGTGGGAACACAAAAGTTAGGAGAGACAGGAGAGATACAGGGTGGTGGCCTGATGAGGTCAGGGAGGTGATAGCGAGAAAGAAGGATGCATTAAGGATATGAGAAAAAATGACGGAAGAAAATAAGGCAAGCTATAAGAGGCAAGCACCGATCAAAGAAAGTGGTTGCGAAGGCCATGAAGGGGGAGGCAGAGAAGGGGTTGAGTGAGGTGAGAGAGATCCGAACAAGGTATATAAGATAGTGAAGCAATGAAAGAGGGAAGAGATGTTGAAGGGGGAAGATGTATAAGATGAAGTGATGGAAAGTTGAATTTCAGTGAGAGAGACAGAGGTAGAGTATGGAAATATGGAGAGAATCATGATGAGGAGAATGAGTGGGATCAGAAGGTTGAGGCTGATGTGGTGGAGAG
>JAMKCH010042156.1:0-12685 GCA_023653785.1 Ophioderma brevispina
TCGAATTTCTATTGTATTGATTGGGTAAAGCATACAACCTCTCAGAACGAATGGAATCGTCGACACGCCCAAAAAACTTTTAATGAACTGACAGGAATAAAAAAATCCGACTATAGTTTGATTGTATAGTTTTTTGGGGGCAGTCTGGAAAAAATATCTCATGGCTATTATAAGTTTAGTAGGTTCGTGATCTTCCCGGTTGTTTAAAAAATGTTACTTGTGCCAAAGAAGTCAGAATTGGTCAAATGAACCACTGAACAATGTGGTGTATACAGATTGGGGTCAGAGATCTCATATGGGGTGTACACAGGCTAATTAATAGGGCATTCTTTGAAAATCTGTAAATTCCTTCAGCTACAAATCAATTGATATGATCACCAGGCTTCATCATAAGAACCACTGACTCAAAGCTCGTGTAGGGTGTACACAGATTGGGGTCAAAAGCCCCGTAAGCCAATTAAGCGGACATTCTCTGAAAATCTACAATTGCTTCTTCTGCCTTTAAATCAATTGCTCTGGTCACCGATCTTGCTCAGAAGAACTACTGATCCAAGCAACATGTGGGGTCAAAGGTAATGTGGACCGATTAAAGCGGCATCCTTGGAATATATATGAACTGCTTCTGCTTCAAATCAATTGCTATGATCAGCACAATCCTTAAAGAACATATGTCGATTACCTACTCTATAGGTTCAGGGTACAACTGAGATATTTGATCTTCCAGAAAATTCATTATTTGTCCTTTATCGTCATCACCACCTGGTATTCCCCCATTTCCTTGTAGTTCTTTTTTTTTTATCAAACGCTTATTTGCAAAATGCTTCTTTTTATGTGAAAGCTTGAGCCATTTTCAACCAAACTTGTTCAGAAAAAATGGGCCAAGGTTGATAAATGGTATCCACAGATTGCGTCAACGTTCACGCGATCCGATTAAAGGGCATTTTAAAATCTTTCTGCCACAAATCAAATACTATAATTACCAAATTTTATGAGAAGAATTAGCCCCAGTTCGTTCGTTCTTTTTTTTTCCAATCGACGTCCATTTGCTTCATAATGCTATAAGGCCAAATGCCTGGGCCGCTTTCAACCAAGCTTTTCAAGCTTTAACTGAGTGATATAGGGAGTTCACAGGTTGTGATCAAAGGTAACATATAGTCAGTAGAGATCATTTTGTATGACTCTGTAAAAGATCAAGATCAGTCAGTAAATGGACATTTGAATGAAAATGAATCGTCAGCTAGTCCCCATGCATCTGTTGTCTGCTAGCTAGCACAGGTGTTTTATAGTTTTGTCTATTCGATCTACGGACTATTTTGTTTTCTTTCATTTAAACCAATATTTTCTATTTTTTTTCAATCCGAGAAAGCTTGCAATTTTTCTCTATTTTAGCTCTTCTAATGCGTGGCTTTTCAGCGTACACTTAGGGAGTAACCGGTGACCTCAAGACTTCTATGGGATGTACACAATTTATGGCAAATGTCACCTGTGCCGATTGAAAAATCTATTCATTCCTCATTCTTTTGTCCACACCGATTGCTATGTTCACTAAACTTGGTCAGGAAAAGCACGGAACCAACCGTTCTTAATATTGGGACAGTCTATCAATCTTGAAAGTGCAATGATACCCTTGAACAGAAAAAGGTTGCTCCGAACGAGGATCATATGGTGTTCATGGTTAAGAGCTCAAAAGTTGTTTTATAAGTTACATTGTTGATTTTTTGCCTTACACAACAAAGCTGACTTTAACATTTTTTTTACTTTTTGTCTTTAACGGCAAACAATTACATGTTTTTTCTAAAACATGCCCATTTTCAATTACATGTCATTCATTCTTTACTTTGGATCAGAGAAATGATTTGTCACAGCAAGTTATCACAGAAAGAAACCGTGTCCTGAAGGACGTTGGATCCAATCAATGTGATGGACAGGATGTCCTTTTTGCCGGCTGATGTGCCCGAAGGGTGAAAGCGAGAAGCAACAATAAAGGATCAATGCATCCATGCAATGGTTAATTGACCATCCTCCCAGAAAATGCAGGGGATCACGATTATCTTGGAGATATATACAACTACCTTCACCTCATATGTGTAGTGTTTCAGACCTGCAGGCGTGTGAAAGAGAGTTACTTTAACGTAAAAAGATAGTACATACAAATACCTCTACGATTTTCTAACCGCAAGTAAGTTCAGGGTAATTGTCTATCTAATTGCAACTCTTAAAAGTTATTCAAGACCTAGCTCGCTAGAATTCCGGTTTGATCCTCGGAAGTACCCCCCCCAAAAAAAAAAAAAACTCCTTCCCGTTTTGTTCGCCAAATACCATTTTTTGTTGGTTAGGCTCTGGGTTGGTAATGGGTGCACTCACATTTTGAATGTCCTGAGAAGGCCGGGGCCTCGTTAAGCAATCACACCTTATGCCATAACAAAGTTTTTCTCAACTTCCCTCGCTCATAGCTTTAAAATTAGATTTAGGTAAGGCGACGGTCGGCGATTTTTGCAACTTTTTACATTTTTAAAGGATTCTTATTTAGACGATACTCTACTTTCTTAAAACGATGTGGGTCCCCTCAAAATTAAGGAACCAACGGAACCATACCTAAAAAAATAAAAGTGGATCTATATGGACTCTAGTGTGTGTTTTTTTTTTAATGTTTTTATTTTCCTGTTGTTTTTATTTATGACTCGAAACGAAGAGGAGTACAGTGGAGTGCACATATTTTATTATTTCTAAAACACCACGGTGCAAAATTTTAAAAAAAATATGGTCATACTATTTTTAGTCAAAAAACAAAGCATAGCACATAGCTTTTTAACCAAAAGAAGCTGAGACAAAGTTTATTGGGCCTTATTGTGCTTATGGAGTCCGACGCTTGTTCATGTAGGCCATACCGCGTATGTATCGGCGTACGCGATTTGTCAATACCCGTCACGTGACCATGTATAAACAACCCGTTTTGCATGGCGCCGTGACGAACGCCCCCGAAGTGGTAAAAAATCATGCAATTTCAGACTGAAGTTTAGATATTTAAGTATGATTTAATTTTGTAAGTACTAAAAAGTACGGTAATAACTGAATCGGGGTATCATTCATATTATTTTGGGTATGAACGTTTGTTTATGCCCTCGGGCATAAAACAACGTTCATACCCAAATACTATGAATGAACCCCTAATTTATACATGGCCACCCACGTGACGCATATTGGGCCCAATCGCTTACGGACTCCGCTACGGAGAGGTAACATTAAACGAACGGGTTCCAAAAAATTAGAAACTCGACAAAGAGCTTGTTGAAAAGTCAACAAAAATCTCAACATCGAAACACTAACAGGCGTGTATCAAAGAAATTACGGATTCTATATTCCTGAGTAACCCATTTCACAATGGTAGGATACATTTCCTTGTCAAATTGTATGCATATAATTCAGTAATGAGCTTACTTGTGTATGTTGTGTTTTTTTCAGATTCACGATTTCCTGTTCGAGGCCATAGGTTAGATGGAGGATCGTAAATGGAGGACAATGCAAAATAAGGTCAGCATGTTCAGACCCAGGCGATCCTTATTACACGTCTATGGAAGGAGGTGGTTTAGTTTCATTTTAAGAGTTTAAACATTCCAGCAATACTGCAGTCAACATTATGGTGTAACGCGTCGAAATTCAAATCAGGTAGCAATCTCATGTTTGTGTAGGCCTACTCATTTCCAGGTTTTTCGTTTTATGTAACACCAAAGTTTCTCAGTGAGCCAAATTTTGCTTCTGTTTTTCATACCTTCCACTCAACGTTTTATACTGTACTTCAAGAACTGCGTTCTTTTTTTTTTCATTCCAGATTTTGTATTCAAGCTTATTAGTTATTGTTCTTGTTTTTTTTAAAGCCATTCAAAGAAGATGACATATGCCACTCATAAAGAATGACATATGCCACGCAGAAAAATTATAGACAAAATTCGACATAATTCCACTATCACTCGAACGAATGACTCATGATGGGAATCCTCATTTAGATATATACATTCAAAAAGGTAATTTCTGATCTAAGACACTCGATGTAACATGATTTTCCGGAAAGTCCAAACATTGATGTGTCACACACCCCCTATCATTGATGCTCATTTGTATTAAAAAATATTTTTAGAATTATTTAAAGGGCGTTACGTTTATACAAGCCTCGGCCCTGACTTACTTACACAGGAAAAAAAACAATATGTAAGCAAAGAACTTTTTAATAATATTAGGTATGTTACTTAATAATTTTTTATTTTTTAGCAATATGTCAAGATTTTACTTAATTTTATGTAAAAATGTGACTTACATTGTTATTACGGCTATGCTTGCATACAATATTAATTTTTACATTACTTTTTTCTCTGCCACGGTGTGAGAGATTTTAGTATTATCCGAACCCTTCCACTAATTATTTTATGTGTACTAGTTTGCGGGCAAACTTTTACCACAAACGGGAGACATTTGCTCGTATAAAACAAGCACTACAAAACATCTGTGTACTAATCAGTTTGTAAGGATATGTTTTATAATTATGTTATAATGTTATAATTCCAAAACGAGGGCAACACTATAAATGTTGATTCAAAACTTGCAATAAGTTAAGTGAAAAGTAGTAGCAGTGATGTCTGGAATTGATTTGCTGTACTAACTTCACGAACAGTTGCTGTGATAGTTTACGAAGCGGTAGCTTGCTCTCCTAGTTTTTCAACCAGCTTGCTCTTCCTAGTAGCTCAATTTTCCTCAGGCATTGTTTGGGGCAGCTCTGAAAAATGTGCTTTTATTGCTTTTTAACTCCTAAATTTCATTTTTTCCACTTTTAAAATCACAAAGCGTACTCCTGCCTTGGTATTTAGCGGGAAATTCGCCCTAGATCTAACAACACAATAACCGCTACCGCTTTTGTTTTTGTTTGTTTTTGGTTTGTTTTTTGGCCGGTATCGTCAGGTTGCTAGTCATTTTCCTCTACTAGGGACGTTAGGGATATAATCTAACCATCTTTAGAAATCATTGCACTACATAGGCATAAGCTAATAGGTATTTGGGTATTTCATAAAGGGCTGTTTCATGTAGCCCTCTTTAGCTTTGAAGAACAAAAGGTTCATCTTGGCTCACTTTTCAGTCTCTATAAACAAGGGCATCTGTTTTCTTCTTCTTCATTTGAGTCCTAAATGGTCTTGGTAAATGGAGGCATGCTCGAACTTTCCTTTTTCCCAGATGCATGGCTCCTGAAATTTTTCGTAGACTTTTTTTTTCATTTTTTACCATGTACACCATGTGGTACATGATAAAGTAGTTTGTAACACACTAAACTAACTCAAAATCCATGTGAAACTATGATGAATTATCGACAGCTTTTCTTCTCTCCTTATCCGGCGATGTCTTTTATTCCCTCATGTAATGGGCGATGGAAACTGTGGATCCATGTATATACGTCCAGCCCTCTTTCCTTTCATCATTATCTATTGTGTCTCAGTGGTTCGCATGTATACTACCCACTATTTTGCGGACGGGCTTCAGACCTGTTCCGCAAAAACACTAATGGGCATCCAAACAACACAAAACACTATAGGAATTGGTGCAGAAACACTGTCTGCATGAACGGATCCAGGATTTCAAAAATGTTCAAAATTACCGGTGGGCTGAAAGGCTTGTAACTGGTCCTAAATAGCGCCAGAATGGGCTGATTTTGCAAGAATTTGCAGATTACCGGGGCGCCGCCCCCTCCCGGATCCGCGCCCCTGTCTGTTTATTGTTTGGGAAGGAATTATACGTTCAAGCTCCACGGCCGCGCCAGTGAAGTAGTCTGTTGATTTATTTAGTGTTCATACAATAATACAGCTAACTGCCAAGACTGAATACCTCAGTGACATTACCCGCTGGATTATCTCTTGCTAATAGACACATCCAAATCTAGCAAGAGCATCTGGTGGCTTTATTTAAAGAAAAAATGCGGCCAGGTGTGGCAGGAGAGATAGTCTCCGGGCTCACAGTCCGGGAACAACAATGGTGAACAATGGTGAAATCGATTCAGTTGACCTTCCGTAGAGCTATGTCGGTATGTGAATTTGGTTTCGATCCATACTCTCCTCCAACATGTTTTTTCTTTCCTCCCGAGAACTTCGGTTTCCCCCTGCGTCTAAAATCGGACTTCTTCCATAAACTTTCCCCGCTGTTCGGGAGGCGTCATGGAATTGGATACATATAGCAAATATTTGGGTTTCTACTACCTGACAATGTCGAATGTTATAATAAATAATGAATACTTCGACAAATTCTCATTTAATGTGATTGTACTCGACGTTGATGAATACAAACGATACCATTCATAATATAAGGGGTCTTCTGGAGTATGTTTCGCTTGCCTGCGGCTCGACATGGTCGAAACTAGCAGCTCAACACACATCCAGAATAACCATTATATTCAAGAAAGGGTCTTTTGTAGCCTTTCTCTAATTTATAGAGGTATCCCACTTCACTCCTTGCGTGCCCTCAAACAAAAGTTTTCTGTAATAATGCTTCATTCATATTAATATCAATAACTTGTTTTATGTTCAAAGTGTGACTTGCATTGGAGAACGGTGCCATGAATGCAGTGTCTCTTAACTGAGTCCCTATCTATTGTATTTTTCCATTGTTTACTGCAAGCATTTTATTTCAGCACCACAGCAACACTGTAACCTATAGCCTCGTCTACAGGTCACGGTTTATTCCGTACATGTTGCATGACGCTAAGACACTCTCTCATGTGGAACTCCCATTTTCGGTAGGGTGTCTCGAAACATCAGACCTCGAAACAACAGACCACAAACCTCGAACATCAGACCCTGAGTGAACTTCCTTCCGGGTCTGATGTTTCGAGGTCTGGAGTTTCTAGACACCCTGGTGGGATGTCTAGAAACATCAACCTCGAAACAGCATACCTCGGACCCGAGTGATTTTTTGCCGAGTCAACATTTTACTTCCGGGTCTGAGGTTTCGAGGTTCTGATGTTTCTAGAACACCCGGGGGGATGTCTAGAAAACAATCAGACCTCGAACATCAGACCTCACAGACCCTGAAGTGAAGTTACTTCCGGTCTGATGTTTTCTAGGTCTGATGTTTAGAAACACCCGGGGGGATGTCTAGAAACTTCAGACCTCGAACAACAGACCTCATACCCGTAAGTGATTTTTGTTTTTTGCCGAAGTCAACATTTTACTTTCGGGTCTGAATTTTTCTAGGTCTGATGTTCCTAGACACCACCCGGGGGGATGTCTAGAAACTTCAGACCTAGAACTCAGACCCGGAAGTAAAATGTTTGACTTCGAAGTCAAAAAGGTTTCCCCAAGTCAGCATTTCAACTTCTGGTCTTAATTTTTTAATTCAAATAGACCCTCACCGTGCGTGGACACGGAGGAGTTTGGCCCTGGTTTTCTGCCGCGAAATTGAGGGGGGCCGACCAGTCGAAAGAGTAAGGGACGATATGGCCGGGAGTGCGGGAGGAGGTTTCCTCCCTTTACGGGCAAAACCTTTGTAGGCAACGTTCGCTTGCTAAGACACATTTTCCCATGCATGCAAATTTAGTAGAAACAATTTGAATTACAAGTGGTAGTTCAGCTTCATAATTCTGCCAACCGTTTAGACAAAACGGTGTTGGTGCAGGGAGGTATGTAAGTTGTGGAGTATTTCGTTTTCAAGACATTTATTCGTATGACTAGTAGATAAGTAGATAGACCCGATTTAAAATGGCAAGTTAATTCATAAAAACTTACTGATTAGGTAGGCAAAGGTTAATTTATAAAATCGGGGACTTTTTGAACTACCTTTATCTGAAATGCGGGCTTGTGACTGGAGTTTGAGTACAATGATTGCCTTGGGTGAGCTGCTAGCACGTATTGAAATGGGTGATAGTTAGCACGCACGTCATTTGGAGTCCAAGTCGGTCCAAGTGCCAGGGCACTCTCCCTTATCAGCCTGTGAATAATAGTAGGATTTTTTTCTATCTACTTTTTTATCATTTTTTTTTAACTTACAAAACTGCTCAAGCAGACGGGTAAACAGTCAACACTTCAGGCCAATCTCCCCATTTTTTAAGGAAGCGTGGGGTGTCCGCCCTAGCAGAAAATAATATTTCCTCCCATTTTGAAGTCACTTCCGGGTCTTAGGTCTGATGTTTCTCGGTCTGATGTTTCTAGACATCCCCCGGGTGTCCTAGAAAACATCAGAACCTAGAAACCTCAGACCCGGAAGTCAACTTCACTTCCGGGTCTGATTGTGTATGTTTCTAGGTCTGATTTTTCTAGACAGCCCTCCCCGGGTGTCTAGAAACATCAGACCTGACATCAGACCCGAATTAAAATGTTGACGTCGCAAAAAACAATCACTTCCGGCTGAGGTCTGTTGTTTCGAGGTCTATGTTTCTAGACTCCCCCCGGCTGTCCTAAACATCAGACTCGAAACATCAGACCCGGAAGTGAATTTAACTTCCGTGTCTGAGTTTCGAGTCTGATGTCCTGTGTTTGTTTCGAGGTCCTGATGTTTCGAGAACCCCGTTTCGTTACACACGTGTCATATAATACAGGTCCGTGTGATTGAGTGTCCTACCACCCATCTACTTGGTGTTCTCCATTGAGTGCTGTATGCACAATTTTGGTTTCAGCACTGTAACCCACAGGCCTTGGCTACAAGTCACGGTTTTAATCAGTACAAATTTTGCTATGGTAGCTGGGACACTCTCATGAGGGACACTCAGTTTTTACACCGGCATGTATATGTTCTGTTTTTTCTGCATAGATATCAAGAACTTACTCATGATATATTTTTATATTTTACTCAGACTTTGGTGACATTTTTTTTTTGTGTTTTTTTTTTTTGCTGAACTATCGTACGTTAAGAAATGTCATTACTCACATAAAATTTTACCAACTTATATCAAATTTCATGGTCTCGTATGTGATTTCTGTTGTGGGTATGTTGCCATCCACCGTTAGAAGTCACTATAAACTTGTATGACGGACACTAACAATACCGTATTTCACCGATTATTTACGTAAAATAGACATTATTACATGATACTTTTCATCATATACACTGGAAAAAAATGCACCATTGTATTTTTCCAACTAAAAATGGCAAAATAGCAGCAAAAAATCGTCACTAATGTGATTTTACATATGTTGCAAATTCAGTTTCATGTGATTGCATCCTCGAACTGCGGTTTAACTTGCCATAATTTTAAAGATTCTACCAATAAAAATAAAAACAGTCTAAATCATATATAATTTTCATGTAATTAAACCGATTTGAAGTGAAGAGTGTTTATAGGGTTGTCCGTGTACTTTTTTTAAGGTAGGATTATCGCTATTATGCTCCCCAGAAAAATCACTATAAAATCAGATTTACCACCATTGATTGAAAATTTGGTTCAATATACAAGATAACTTCAGTGGCAGATTTTTAACAAATTTCAAGTGACTAATTTATGTTTTCTTAGGTTTCTATTACCAAGAGAATGTCTAACCTTGATTCTTTCCTATGAACACCTTATTTTTAGATTGAAGGTGTGTTTTTTTTTTTCTAGCACTTATTAAGATTGGCATTGTGAGTGCTTCTAACAAAAAAATCAAGCATTATTACAAGTGGTCACGTGTTTTTTTTTGTGTGTGGTGTGTGTGTGTGTTGTGTGTTCGGGAAACAGGAAGGCTCTGTTGCCACTACCTCGTGCATTTGTACTTGAACTTGCCCGTGAACGTGTTTACTTTTGTAAGTTAAGCCTACCTAAACAGGTTTAGCCTTTAATTTTACCTACATGAAATATAACAGGGAAGGGTTATGAAGCATTTTAAATGATAAGCTCCAGTTTGTGTTATTGCCAATCCCTGTTGGGTGACGGGCTATTTTACTCTGGTTAATTCATCATTGCCAGTTTCACCGTTGATACAGTAACGTGTATCTCTTGTAAAATAAGTTAGTGTTTGGTCGTTATCCCAGTGACTAGAGTACTTCCACCTCCCTTTGTGGCGACGAACTTCACCTTGCCTAAGCATCGACGCCAGTGGCATTACTTCCGATATTTTTTACATGGATATGACCCCGAATCATCATCATCAGCCATTATCGATCCTGCGACCTCTCTACTCCAGTGACACAACAAGGATCTTTCGTGGGGTTTTCTAATCCAGGTTATGCGTAGGAACTCGTGAGCTCGTCTCCCCGTCTCCCATCTTATTTTTGTCTTCCTTGAATTGTTATTTCTATTTCTAGGACCCATTTAGTTTTTACTTGTCCTCTATATATCAGGCTGTCTTGCCACGCTGGCGCAGCCCATGACCAGTTCTTTTAGGTTCAATTCACACATGCATGGATGATGTCTTTAAACTTGAGTCTGGTTTCTGATCCCCACATTTGTTTTCCATCACGCTTGATGCTGTCATATTTTGATATTCCATGCTATGGTTGTCTACCTTAAAGGCTGATTCAGAGATTTAAATATATTTGTTTGTGTCATAATTAAAAATTGTCAACTAGAACTAAGATAGTCACCTAAAATGCTCCATTCCAAAGTTTTGGATGCATCGGCTTTTCCGTTTTCAAGCAGTAACATCTATGTACAGTCTACCGTGCCATAGGATACTGTGTATAACAAAAATTCCGGATTCCGGAATTTTTAACAAGTTGTGATTTTTTTAATATTTCGGTTTTTTTGTTTTTTAAAGTTTGATACAAGTTTCACACAGTATTGACAAGCATTATGTATATGCAAAAAACAACGATTTGTTTGAAAAATTATGGCGCCATCCTCAGGAAATCTCTGAGTCAGCTTTAAGTAATTTTTTCATCCATTGTCTTGTCATTGACCAAGTCCTCCTGCACCATAGGTCATGGCAGGCCAAACATATCGGTTTGACACTTTTCAATTTTCAGGCATAGTGGCATGTTTCCGTCTCATAACTCACTCAGTTTGCCAAAGACAACCATCCGATCGTGCCCCTTTGCTTAAGTCATCAAGTGGTTTTGCTTCATATTGATGACCTACCCCAGATAGATTATTCATCAACTCTCTAAAGATTGGTTGATGTAGATAGTCTCTAGGTGGGTGAGACTTGAACTGATCTTTTTTTTTTCATGTTGATCTTTACTCCCATCCTGTTTGCTTTCACAGGTAGTTATCATGTTTCTAGTTCATTCATTTCAATAGGGTCTTCATCGGTAATCCCCGATATGACATCAAATCAAATCCAAGCGCTCATATTTACGAGGGCGAGTCACAGTACAAAAACATCGCAAATTGAATAGCGTTAAAGTAAATAGTCACGTAAGTCACGAAAAACGAACACTATATTCATTTAATGCAGTAATAGACTTTATGAACGCCCGTAGAAAAAAGCAACGTTTAACCGCTAAAATACGACTATTAGGCATTAATCCCCGTCCTACGACAACAAGGTTCTATGTAATCGTGAAATGCCCCCGCCGTCAGAAATTACTGACAACTACAGCATTACATATTGTCTTATACCTCAGGGTGTCTGACTGTTCACATGCATTGGTTGTTTAAAACTCATATTCGCATTGATCTTTGTCAAAATACCACCACAGGCACTTCATTGTGGGAATGTGACACGCAAATTGATACGATTGTCACCCATACTGTTAATATCTGAAAAAAAAACTTCACTACTTTTTAAAGACCAAAACTTTTATTATTATATTTTTTATAAAGTCAACTTAGCGAGCTATATGGAATATTTTAATTAATAAAATGCCATGCGAAAAGTTGCCAAACGAACGAATAACGCGCTGTCTTGACCACTGATCTGTGTTGAGATCAGTGGTCTTGACATACGGAATTCACGCTTTGATCAACTCCCCATAATGCATCTCGCGAGGTGCTCCTTTTCATCCGGGAATTTGTACCAGATTGATCATGTTTACAAAAAATGTTGTGAAATTGGCAACGTCGCAAGATAAAGTTTTCCGGTAATTATATTACGCTCTCAATTGTATAGACGGGTGAATTTGTGAAGAAAAAAAACACAGCCCCAAAATAAATTGCGACAAAAGGTTTTTGAACAGAATTTGTATTATTTGACATTTAGAGTAACATACTAAAAATTGAAGATCTACCAACCGGAAAGCAGTGGAATAGGGGGCAAGGTCGTTGGCGTTCCAAATGTTGTAAGCTTGAAAACTCATGGTATAAATAGCAAGCGCCCGGAATCAAGAAAGTGTAACATGGTGGAATTGGCTCATAACATGCCAAATTTGATGTTTCAAAATAACAGGATTCCTGTAATTTTATTACTGGGATAAACATCTATGTGATGGTTATGTAAAGAAAGAACTTAACAATCCACAAAGAATTCCCATGAAAGTCTTGTTAATTCATGGAATAATTGATAATATTTTACCTCTTTTATATTTTACATTTACGGGATCCCTGTGATATGAAAGAAATTAAATTTCTTCAAAACATGGGGAATTGCTCTGGGAAGTAGAAATTTATCCCGTTAAATTACACGCAAATTCCTAGCTTCCAGCTTCCTGTCATACTTGTGAATTTCCTAAAAATGTGTCAAAGCAATTTAGCAAAAAATAACATTTTGATTTGTATGAAAGCGTGTACCACAACTATTACGTTTAATTCATGACAAAATGTTTTGTTATGCACCTTCGGGTTTGCACCGTATGCATTCTGTAG
>JAMKCH010042157.1:0-56489 GCA_023653785.1 Ophioderma brevispina
GCCATTGTAGCCATTTTTGTATAGGTGGTGAACCTTTACCGAGGTTTAGGGGGATGCCGTCAAAGTCATGAGTGGGTTATGTGTGTGACTGCAAACCAAAGGATAAGTATGGTACACTTTATGGTACAATATATGGATTAGTATAGTTCTAAAGTTTAGTGTTTATGTTAAAGCTAGTCAATTGCCATGCAACAGCATGAAACCCAAATATTCCTACCCAGTTTAGCCCAAAATTGAATTTTCGCCTTATTTGTGGAATATAACAATTTTGCGATGCTTGCATAGTTTATTTAATCATCGTGATGCCATAATAGGTTTGTTCAACTTATTTTGGTATCATGGAAAGACGAACGACTATAGCTCCCACTGGTGTCAAAATCATAAGCATGGGGGTGGCAAAAAATCTTCGTAAGATAGGGTAACAAAGTCATAATGACTGCCATTTGAAAGACAATTATACACGATGGATTGAAAAGAATCACGTTTTACTCTTACCCAACGAACACATCTTGATATAATTCTTTGACTAGTTAAATGGAGACTGTTCTGTCACCATAATTAAATTTGTATGAAAAAACTCACACTAAATTACGGCTGAAATGTACAAGAAACATGGTAGGTAATGGCGGCATTGTGAAAAAACTCCAACCAAAAAAACAAACATACACAAAAAAAAAAACACAACAAAAAAAAAAAAAAAATGGCTGCCAGTCTTAATGTTTCTCTTCTAATCTAGCTTTATCCTAGAGTTATAGGGTTCAACATGAATGAAGTTTTAGCACCAAAATAGCTCCTAGCACTTTCAACAAATCGGTTATGATTTGAAAATATCCACAAAATGGCAGCCATTTTGAAAAACCAAGATGGCCGCCATTGTGCCACCCCTGGGAATTCTCCATCAAAAAATTTTTCTTATTATCTGGGACCTAATTAAGGTATCTAATAGGTGTGATGCTTTAAATCATTGAAATCTCACGGGATTCCACAGTCCCCTTGACTAAAACACTTGTAGTTGAAAAACTCCTGCAAAACAAAAGACATGTGTGTAATATAAAATTTACAAGCGATTATATAACCTTGGTGCTTACTTTTGGAGAATTACCCGGTTATGTTTGGAAACCGCAGTAATTTTGTTAGCATTTACGGATATGAACTTTACCTCTTATCCGTAAAAGTTCATGAATCACTTCAAAACAATAAAAATCCACCGTAAATGTCATCGACAGTTATGCAAATATCGCCAGTTATGCAAGACCAGCTGTTTCAGACTTTGCCAATGGGATTTATTCGTTATAAGGAGTGGTGTGAAGGGAGAAATCTGGGCTGAGCGTTAGCTTATAGGTCGGGTATAACCATAAA
The DNA here is from genome assembly GCA_023653785.1 of Ophioderma brevispina. Lineage (NCBI taxonomy): Eukaryota > Metazoa > Echinodermata > Ophiuroidea > Amphilepidida > Ophiodermatidae > Ophioderma > Ophioderma brevispina. The sequence goes on from JAMKCH010042157.1 coordinate 1,360, forward strand.
TAGGAGACATCCTGGTGACCAGACAAACCATTTAGTATGCTTTTAAACAAAATGGAGGCATTTTATATCTTGATGCCCGGATGTTGAATTTCATGAGCCCTATTTCATTTAAGCGATCCCTTTATACAACCTTAGCTACCCATCGAATTTTAATCCATGCATTTCGGGGTAGGTCCATTTTTCAAGAACATATGGCAAGTGGAGGCTCCCAAAAAGGTCTTTCGATGTTTTTCGTGTTCTCTTATTTATGTTAAAAGGCATACCAAATAGTTGGTTCTGCTCACAAGGACCCCACCCCCAGTGTATAGTTTAGGAAATCTACGATTTTGGGAGGGGAGACGGAGAGAGAGGAGAGCATGGCTAAATGGTCAGCCAAGTTTCTCTTCACTCCTTAACTGTGTAAATCGCATTGGCAGAAGTTGAAACGGCGCAATGATCTTGCGTAACGGCCATATTTGAGTACAGTGTTGATGAAAGTTTCTGATTTTGCAGGATATGAAGATAATTGACCAGGCTATTTATATGATAACAAAAATTTAACGGATGGGTGGTCGCATAGAGGGCGCAAGCCATGAAAATCACAGTGGGGGGGGGGGGGGGGGGGGCTTTGGGGGGTGGGGTGGGGGGGGGGGGGGGGGCGGGGGGGGGGGGGGGGGGGTGTGGTGTTAGGTGGTGCGGGGGGGGGAGGCGGGGGGGGGGGGGATGGGGGGGGGGGGGGGGGGCGGGGCTGGGGGGTGACCAGTGTGGGGGGGGGCTGTTGCTGGGGGGGGGGGGGGCCATTCGGGGGGGGGGGGGGGGGGGGGGGACGGGGGAGGGGGGGTTGGGGGGGGGGGGGGGGGGGGCGGGGGGGGGGGGGGGGGGGGGGGGGGGGGGGGCCGTTCCTAGGTGGGGGGGGGGGGGGGGAAAAAATAACAACCAACAAACAAAACAAAAACATAAAAAAAAACCACCAAATTCAACATCAAAAAATTCTGGGGGGGGTGTAGGGGGAGGGGGGGGGGGGGGGGGGTGGGGGAATGGGGGGGGGGGGGGGGCGGGGGGGGGGGGGGGGTGGGGGGTGGGGGGTGGGGGTCGGTGGGGGGGGGGGGGGGAGGGGGGGGTGGGGGGGGGGGGGGTGGGTCGGGGGTCCCTGGGGGGGGGGGGGGGGGGGGGGGGGGGGGTGTGGGGGGGGGGGGGGTGGGGGGGGAGGGGGGGGGGGGTGTGAACAAACACACACAACACAAAAAAAAAAAAAAAAAACAACAAAGTTTTTTTTTAAAAAAAAAAAAAAACGGGGGGGGGGGGGGGGGGGGGGGGGGGGGGGGGGGGGGGGGGGGGTGGGGGGGGGTAAAAAAATTAAGGGGGGGGGGGGGGTGGGGGGGGGTAATTTTTTTAAGGGGGGGGAGGGTGGGTTTTGTTTTTGGAAACGGCATGATCTTGCGTAAAATGGCAATATTTGCGTACAGTGTTGATGGAAGGTTTCTGATTTTGCGGATATGAAGATACTTGACCAGGCTTTATAATATGATAACAAAATAACGAATGGGTGGTCGCCCATAGAGTGCGCAATTCATGGAAATCACACAATTTCTTGAGACACACTGTAGATGTCTTCGCATGATCTGATGCATTTTGTGGCCAAACCAAACAAGATTTCGAAAGATGAGCTCTATACAGAATGACAGGATGCCTAAGTGCATCGTTAAAGAGATAGGAAAAAAAAGGCACGACGAATCCGAGGCTTGGTCACGTATTACAGGATGGATCAGATCTTATCCCTTAAACACTCTAAGATGGACACCAACTGAAGGAGGGGAAGCTGCAGGAAGACCAACAACCACTTGGCGGCAGGAATATGGAAGCAAGTGACCAAAAAGTGAATTCTTAATGCGGGCCCTACAGTAAATGGGGTCTACGCCATTTATCCGAAGGTTCGTTTATCCGAAGGGTCGCTATTTCGAAGGTTTATATCCGAAAACGTTATTATCCGAAGGTTCGTTGGTCGAAGGTTCATTTTTCGAAATCGTTAATCCAAAGGTTGTTTATCGAAAAAGAAATAAGGTTCGTTTATCCGAAAACTAATCGTTTAGCGTATTCCATTTTCGGATCAACGAAACCTTATTTAATTTCGGATCAACGAACCTTCGGATAGTCGAATTTCGGAAAACCACACTATCGGATTAATGAACATTCGGAATAACAAGCCGCTTCTTCTTGCGTATGAGGCAGCAGCTGATATGTGTGAATTTGGTGGAGCCCAGCTCAATGTTGATTGGTTGGGGGGGGGTTGGAGGTCTATAGATCCGACGGGGAGCGAAAAGGGTAGGGCATCATGAGAATTTGATCTCCAGTCTGTGATGGAGAGCCACATTGGCAGGTGGGAGATGGTCGTAGCACCCATCGGTGCATATGCTGTTGAAACGACCGACTCCTGGGCGAATCCGGTTCAAGGTAAACCCATTTACTGCGTGGAAGATTGCTACCAGGATGGCGAGTTCTGTAATAGGTGTGATAGTGAATTGTGCTGGTATAGGGGTATCTATCGCAGGCAATGTTTCCAGTCTGTAGGTGTTGAATGGGAGCTGGAGAGTTTAGCGGCCGTGTCGATTTAGAAAGGTCGGATGAGAGCGCAGTCTCTGTCTGCCGCGATGGTGTGATTCTTAGACAGTATTATGCAGCGTTGCTTGTTGTCCAACAGAGCCGGGTTCACCAGTTTTTGTGGGTGATATTCTCTCCGAAGCACTGCAGGTGCAATGCCTGAAAGCAACGGTAGAAGAAACTCAGATGGAGTAGGACGAAGGCAGCAGGCGCGTAGCCAGCTCGGTAGTTCCGAGGAGTAAGTTCATGGTAGTTGCCACACAAATGTTCCCGATCACAAGCAAAAGTTCCCGGTTCACAGATAAAATAATCCGAAAAGGGGCTGATTTTTGAACATGAATATCCGTGTTTGATTTCCCGATTTCCCTCAAGATATTTTTCAGAGGGGGAGCGTCTGCCCCCCCCCCTTTTTCCCCAACCTGGCTACGCCAATGGAAGGCAGCCAGTATTTATGTATTTATTTTATCGTATTTATTCAGGAAATTCATTCAATACAACGTTATGGATCTATCCCAGGAGATCCTGATAAACTTAATCTACAAAGATGAAATGTTGTACACAATCAGGTAATATACTAGTACATAAAAATGATCAAAATTTGCACAATGCATGATAGTTATAAAGAACAACAATTACAACGGCCAATACATTTTAAATTCATTTAAAATCATGGAATTAAACCTGGTACGAAGATCAGGAGAAAGCTTGTTCCATGAAGTTGTGGCTCTATAATGCAGGTGGTTTTTCCAGAAGTTGTTTTCCACGTCTGGAACAACCCAAACTATTATGAGATGACTTCTAGTGCATTTTGAATGAGTAGAATGAATGAGAAACACAACTTTGAAGGAAAGAGAAATAGAGAATTAAGTTTGGAGCCATTGTGCTGAGGGGACATTTGAATGTTAAAGTAAGTAATTGGTGTTCACATCTACAGTTAAGTCTAACCTAGTCCAGCTCTTCACATTTGTCCACTGAAGTTCTAATATCTGCAGGAAAGTAAGATCCGAGCAAGTCAAGTTTGTAGGATCTGTGAAGATCATTGTACTAAAAATACATAAAACCAATCACAATTAGACCAAACAGAGCTGCCAAGTAGTCAAATATGGCAGACCAGGCTTGAGCAAGCATATTTACAAGTCGTACTGGGAAGATCAGTGTTTGCAATCTATAAATAACCCAAGGCGCTTGGATATATTGAAGAGATAAATATTTAACATGTTCTGAACATGATAAGTAGGTCAAATGTTCATCCTACAGTACTTATATTTTTCAACTCTTTCAGGGTCTCATCAGATTATATACAAGTGTTTTATGTTTTTAAAAATTGCTTAGCTATGCTTAGTGCCAAACAGCATAGTTAGTCTTTTTATGTTTCATGTTAGTGTTTGAGACTGAACCCAGGCAGAAATTATTGTGGAATTAGCATTAAGCTCACATTGCAGACATAGGATCAGATGAATGATAAAAGAGTGTATAGTCTGCCATTAACATAACACCACCTTACAGGTAGTATTTACCGAGTAGGTAAAAATTAACAAAAATGAGGAATAATAATGGGCCTAATATTGAACCTGGGGAACACCAATATCTATACTCTTAAAATCAGAAAGTGTGGAGTAATATGGTGAGGGCTTGAGATCTATTCACTGAGATAGATTGAAACCAATTAAGGCATGGCCATTGATTAACGTAGGGAATCAAGTTTTTTATGGAAGGTCATGTTTACGGTATCAAATGCCTTCTTTAAATCCAAGAAAATAGAAGCAGTAACTTTACCGTCATTCCTATTATTAAGAATATTAATCGGGCCCATCTAATAAGAGCAGTATTGTGCGTGAACCTTCTGAAACCTGATTGACAAGGAGTTTAGAATATTGTTATGAGTGAGATAATTTATACAATGATCATGTACAGCCCGTTCTAAAATCTTAGAAATACTAGGTAAAATGAAATAGCCTAAAATTGCTTGACGTCACTTTGTCACCCTCTTGTGTATATAGGTTAACCTTTGCTTCTTCCACTCATGGGGAAAGTAGCAGTGAACATGGAAATGTTAAGATGTATGAAGTGGATACAAGATTGGTGCAGCTAATTCAAGAAAACTTTATACAAAAGGTTTTGATATTGACCAAGGATGCAGACAGGGTGACCCCATATCCCATATTATTTGGCTTTTGTGCTGAAATTCTGCCACAATGATAAGAAATAATAAGAATATTAAATGTATTGTTATAGATGATGTGGAATTTAAAATTAACACATAGGCCGATGACACTACTCTTATACTCGACGGCTTCCTCGGAATCATTAGAGGAGACCATGAAGACCTTATATATTTCACAAAATTTGTGGGTTTGAAAATTATACCCAAAAGACGTCTGCTGTGTTGAAGTTGCTACAAAACAACAATAGTCCTCTATGTCCTAATTTAAATTAGATTGGAAGTTTGATTGGAAAATTCGATAGTTGGGGTTCCCTTTTTCCACAGATTTTAGACGAAATGATGGATTTAAATATCAAAAGATTTTAGATTCATTCAACACAGTCAAGACAGGGTCTAAGCGTTTCGCTGACAGTTTATTGGCAGAGTTAAACAGTGTAAAATCTTTAATGTAGCCAAACTAAATTATATTGGTCAAATGCTCCGCAAATCCTTCCGATGATTACTAAAAAAATTTAAACCACATCATTTTCAATTTGTGTTGGTATGGTAAACCAACAAAATTAACGCTCCCCCCTCAATGATATTAGAATATGAATTTGGGGGCGTGAGATTCCCCCAGCGAGACCCAATGGAATGCTCTAAAAATGTCCTGCTACGAGAGAAAATTAGGGAATCAAAATGGGCTAAATTATTTCATAAAATTTCCTCAAATTAAAAAATAATGATATTTTACAAATTTGGTCTAAATATGTTTACTTACTACTGTAAAAGGCATATAAAAAAACGAAATTTTGGCACGACGTATTGTATGCAATGGGCAAAATAATACATCGCAAATGAGTGAACCAAATTCTATTTTAACACTGTTTCCCGGAATTACCTTTGGTGGAATGATAAAATCCTTATTGGAAACAAAACGATAATTCCAACACTGGCGGGACAAGGTATTTTGTTTATATCAAGTATTTAATTAAATAAAATGTATCTTATCAATGCATGAGTTACATGTTGTATACGGACTGAACACAATATTGTTTGAATCAAGGTGTAATACAGTGTATAAAGACCTGGAAATGTATTTGTCACCAAGAAAAGTTAACTTCACCATTCCAACCTAGTGTTCGGGAAATTATATTTAAGTCGAAAAAGGGCTGCAGGGTGTTCTATAATGTACTGTTAAAAATGAAAATCAACCATTTCGAGCAGTAAGTAATGGGAAATGAAATTAGGATATCAATTCCCTGTGAAAGGTGGTACCTCCAATTGCAGCAGACCCTTTAAAGATAACAAAAGATACAAAACTGCCATGGTCAAGACAGATATAAACAATATTTTCAGCAAAACAATTGCTATATAAGTGAATATAAACCACATGACTTATGTTCTTTCTGTTGTGAAAAATATAGAAAGTAGTGACACATGTTCTGTCAGTGTAAATAATGTAAAGCCCTTCTGGAAAAAGCTTGAAAACCTTTTCCATCAAAATAATGTCACACTTCACGTGGCGTTTTGTCAAGTCTAAATAATGATTTGGCCTTGAGGGTTATAATTGGTTAACGTGATTCTTTTACTTTGCAAAATTTCACATATACAGGTCCAGAGTACATATTGCAACCCAGACTATATATCATTCAATAGAGAATTAAAGAGATACATGATATGTGAAATATCTTCGGCTGTAAGTAATATGGAAGATGTCCTTTTGATAAAACGTGGGGACTCCTGGAAACTATAACGTATGTATATTATGTGTGGATTAATTATTGATCTAAAAGGATAACATATTTTTGCATATGTAAAATTTTCATGATACGATAATATATTTACTATTTATATGCTGTTGTAATTGAATCATATTAAAGGCTTTGCTTGTAAAAAAAACAACTTATACAAGTGTTATTTAAAAAACCTGTAGATTTATTATTTGAGAAGTTACTAATTTGATCAGAGACAAAGTCTGGAGTTACAACATCAAACTGAAAGTCTTGCATGCCCTATTGGTATTTACTACATGGAATATCATTACAATTATTATCTGTTAAAATTGTCAGCCAATGTATTACCAATTGAAGTAAAACATATATTGAATTGATGGGCTGTTTCTCTGGTCATATTAACACGTGAAGCCATCCTTAGTTTAACTTAGTATCAGAAGATCCATTCCAGGAAATTACTTTTCTTCTGGTACCCATCATAATTTCCTGAATTTTTTATACTCTATTGATAGCCTCTTTGCAATAGTTTTTTCTTCAATGATTTATATTAGTTTATTACTTATTCCCCATCATGAGATTATTTGTTTTAGATAGTTTAGATATAATCACCATTAATGGTTCTCATGGTCTCGTTGCGTATTGTGTCCAGTGTTTTGGTGGTGAAGGGCTATGCAAAACCATGCTGGGCGGCATATTCAGCAGCCATGTCCACAGCCAGGGATTGCTGCGTAGACTGTTTTTGACATGGAAAGGATTACAAAACGTGGTCGCCTTCCATTCTACTTATTTGGGAAGATCTGTTAAAATGGTCTTTAGGCTAAAGGACCAAAATGTTTGATTAAGAATCAGCTTCCTTTTTGCATAGTATAGCATGCATATGGTCAAAACAATGGTCAACACCATTCTGATTGTGTAAAAATTGTCATTTTTGCCAAATTGGTAAAATGACCAAAATGTCATACTAAGGTTTACGGATTCACTCCACTTTTTTTTTTAACCTAGGACAGGATTTCAAACATGTTCACATAATTCTGATAATTTTACAACATTTGTCAATTTTGTTTTGACAAAATTGGTCAAAATAGCCCAAAGGGCATGAGTACGGTCAATTAGACTGCTTTTATTTCCATTCAGCATCCTTTTTACATATGATATAGATGGCAAAACATGGGTCACCGAAAAAACTTTTAACACACAAAAATCACAAAAATGGGTCTTTTGACCAAAGTGGCAAAGATTGCCAAAATGTGTCCTTACTTGCTGTCAATAAGACAGGTTCGGCAGGAGATATAGTCCTCCGGGCTCACAGTCCCGGGAACAATGATGAACAAATGGCAATCGATTCAGTTGTCTCTTCACGCGTATTTCCGTTGTCGTCTATGGAGCCCTGACTATGATACCTGCCGACTATGATTGATTTCACAATTCACACCGGAGGCAATAAGACGGGGGCCTTTTTTACATAGAATATCTTGAACCTTGTCACCAAAAATTCGGATTACACCACCTAGGTAATCATCCTTACGGATTGTGTGCTGCACGCATGTGATCAGCACGGAATCCAATATTAAATAGTCTCGTCTACAAGGTCACGGTTTAAATATTCAATTGCAGTATCTTTACCCCCTGGTTTTGTGCATGCACTCGGCCCAAAGTAGGTAGAACCCCAAAAGTACATGCACTTTGCAAAACAAATCCCGGTAAACAAATTAATTATTGAAAATGGCTAGTCTAATTTATACATTTACGGTAGCCGAAAAAGATTTTAAGTAGGTCTAAAAACCATTCTTGTCAACAGGTGGTCTGGTAGAAAAAATACCTCAGAGTTACAAATTTTTTTTCAATTTTTTTACATTTTGAATTATTGCTGACAAACCCTACGGTCCTATTTTCATTTTCTTTGCAGATTATAAAAGTTGGAGTACTCCTTTCTAATTTCCTTGCTGGCGACATATCATGGAAATGCCTTCGAATCCAAGATAGTGTCGTTTCCCTCCTCCAAAACCATGATGTCACACATTATTAGGGAAACATATATTTATAGTTAAGGATATTCCATGATGCCCGCAGTCAAGAAAAATTTAAGGGGGGGTTAAGAGTACGCCGACCCTACTTTCCTATACATCTGCAGAAAAAATTAAAATAGGATGTGTTTAGGTTTGGGCCAGAAAAATTCAAACGTAAATATGAAAAAAGCAGTTTTTTGTGATTTTTGACAGAGCTGAAAAGCCCGCATAATGTAAAACGAAGACACCTGTTTGGTATGAAATTGTTTTGATGTGATCCGCATAATATTATTGGGAAATATGAATCTTTAGACTATTTATACTCTTAGCCTACTCATGCACTGGCCCCACCAGCCCCTTGGCCCCCACCTTCAAACTTACCATTCGTCCTCCCATATCATTACACATTTGTTTGCTTCAGAGTCCCATGTTATTTCTTCAATGGTAGGACGTAGTAGCACCTATTTCCAAGCTGATGTTGGTCCCATGGGGATTCCAGGGCGATGTATACTGTGAAATTAAATCATTATTTTTAAAGAATTAAATTTACAGTCAAATGGTTATCTTTCAATACCTGGTAAAAAGTTTTTGTCCGCTATACGGAAGCAGACAATCAGTATATTTGGATCTGGTTAGCATTGTTCCCCCCCCCATTGTGCAGCTACTTGTTTAAACTAAAATTCTCATATTATCCAGTTTAGTTCTCTCCGAACGGAAACTTTTTTTCATAATGCATGCGCCGATCTTCTTCTTGCGTATGAGCAGCAGCTAAATGTGGTTTGAAGTTGTGAAGCCAGCTCCGTTGCTGGTTGGGGTTTGAGAAGTCTAAGTTCACAGGTGGGCGAAAGGTATAAGGACTCATTGAGAATGTGATCCGCAGTCTGTGATGGAAGCCACATTGGCAGGCTGAGCTGGTCGCAGGGCCCCCTTGGTGCAATATTGCTGTTGAACGACCCGGGACGGTCCTGTGCGAATCCTGTTCAAGGTGACTCATAATCCTTAGGAGATTGCTACAGGTGGGAGTTCTTTCATAGGTGTGATAGTGAATTGGTCTGGTCTTGAGTATCTAGCCGGCCGTGTCAATTTCGGTAAATGTTGAATGGTTGAGCTGGAGAGTTTAGCGCAGCGTGTCAACCGAAGGGAAAAGTAGAAAATAGGGTCTGACGAGAAGCGCAGTCCTCTTCCTGCCGATCGGTGTGATTTTTGATAGTGTTATTTATGCAGCAGGTGCTTGTTGTCCAACAGAGCCTTGTTCACCTCAGTGTATGTGTGTATGTTCTCTCCGAGCACTGCAGTTGCCATGCCTGAAAGCACTGGTAGAAACTCAGATGGACGAAGACAGCCAGTAATTCTCATGGGCCTCGTTGAGTACTGTGTCCCAGCTTCCTTTGTGTGAGAGCTATTGCACCATGCCTGGGGCAAGCCATACTCAGCAAGCGCTGTAACCGGAGCCAGGGAGGTGGTGGCGTGGTGAGGTTTATTCTCGAAGACATCTTTGCAACATACTTACTCGAGATGCTGCCGATAAGTAAGCTGCCGATCAACCTTTACCCCAGAATGGTTGGTGGAGGATTGTATGGCAGAGGCGACTCCTTGAAGTTTGATTTGATGCTGGCGGTGAGCCCTTTGTTGATAAGTTGGAAGGCGGTAACGGTGTTCTTGGCTTAACTCCGCTTGATCGCCAGTCTTGAGATAATGCTTCAATATAGGGCCATATCTGGGAAAGTAAGTGTACTTCTACTTCATTCCAGCTTCTGTTCGAGTGAAGAAGAGCAAGATGTCTGCGTCGCCATTTTCCTATAATGTTTTGAATAGAGTGATTAAAAACTGGTCCAAACAAAATCACAGTTTGATTCCGAATATTTCGGAGAAATATTTCTCTGTCAAATCAGTGGTGTTGAGCTGAAGTGAGACTGGTAGATTCCTTACCACTTCTGGACGTTGGTTTTGTGCTCCCACAACTTGGTGTTGCCAGTAAGGAATCATAAATCTTGGAAAGTTCACGTCCCCCATCCCCGTGTCCTATTCAAATGGTGGGGTTGGTCTCTCTTTCTCCTTGACAAAATAGCCTCCTTCACTTCACGAGGTAGCAATTTCTCTCGCCTCTCGCAAGTACTTTGACATCATCACCATGGTTTCTCCGAATATTAGAATCAAACGTGAGTGGTTTTTTGACCATTTTTTAATCAACCTATTCATGCTCTCTACCAACACGTATAAAACATTCAGTCGTATCTAGATGTTGTGTGAGGTAAGTTGCTGATATACAAATTGAACACATGGGATCCAGATACTGATCCTTGGGGGACTCCGTTCCTAACGAAACATTCGGCTGCTCTGTCCATCACCGGATGGTCTTAAGGACAACGCTACGGTTTTGCAAGCATGTTACAATTTACTATAAAATGGTAAAGGTGTAGCCTTCTTCAAGGTCTTCTAGATATGCATTATATCGCCATCGAACTACCGTAAAGCAAAAGTATTTTTGAGCCAACGCATTGTCATACTTTAACATCAGTTGAAATCATATGCCATAGCTTTTGGTGACTAATAGACCACAGACCCAACCAAGACCCCAAGACCCCCTCACCATATAAAACAAGACCTCCTCAACATAAACAAATACCAATACCCCACCCCGCCTAACTATAACCAAATACCCCCTCAACTAAAACAAGGAACCCCTCAACTATAAAACAAAGACAAAATACCCCTCAGTTATAAAACAAAGACGATGGGATTCGACGATACCTTGAATGGTAGAGCTCAAAAATTCTCGTCTGTGTCGCAAAAGAAGGAATTTTGTAATTAGAATAATGTGCAAAGAGGAAAAACCGAGATAAAATAGCAAAAGGAAAAAATATTGGTAACATAACTCCGTTTTTTTTTAAATACCAATAGGAAACTGAGAAGGGGATTCCATTTATCAATATGCAACTTCATGACAATAATGGCTAAAAGTATTAAACGAAAACAATGCTTTTCTTTCCATATCTTTTTTCTTGTACTTACCTTGGTAGATGTATGGACAAGAAAAAAATTATTCACTTTGCATTTTCCTAATGCGTCATTTTTCTATACTTGCGGTAAAAGACGTCCATTGTTAACAAAGGGAAGTAGTAGAAGTGGGTGGTTGTCCATTCACTAAAAATCGATGGTCTGTTACCTAATTCTTCCCAAAATTCACAAACACAGAGATGACAGGTCCAGGAGGACCCATTCCGGCGTGCAACGATAGAATTCCATTTCAGTTCTCTCTGCAGCAGGTTTTTCAAGCTATAAGACTATTCTCTGGTTCCAGAACAACTGCAAATGCTGTAAATGTGTGATGCAACCATGTATTAATCATGCTCTATTCTAATCAATTAAAGCATCAAATCAAACAAATGCATACTCAGTACTATAGCCCCGGTAGGAGCCTGTTAATTTTCTTCAGAATGAGTGTCCAAATATAATATTGGTCACATAATTTTCAGGAAAAAAAGGGGGAGGTGTCATAAAATTATGCACTCTAAAAATTGAGGCACCAACATTTTTTCCAGTGACAAGAGTCCCATTTTTTATGGTGGTGAAAAACTAAAGGCTGGTTTCATCCGGGGGGCGCACTGGGGCCAGAGTCACCTCAACGCTGGCCAAAAATCAAAATTGGCCGAATGTGACTTTTTATGTTTTTTATGTTGTGAGAGAACGAAAACATCCCAAAGAACACGATTATGTTAAAGATTTATTTTTTAAGGAATTTACAGGTGTCATATACTCCCTAACATGAACAAAAAAGCGTGGTTGTTGCTCTAAAAATGATAATACCATATGAAAACTTCCTTGTGACGAGAGGAAGAATAAAGCATCCATTTTTTATTGCCGCTATCTACCACATGATTATACACAGATTAGAAAAATACTAATGAAAAAAATATTGTGTAGAACATTATGGGGGAAAATCACTTTTTTGACGAAAAAAGTGCTAGAACTTCATTTTTTGAAAAAAAAAGATAGCATAAAAGTGATTTTAATCAAAGCCTATGCTCTCAATTAATACTAAATTTTTGTTTGCCCATTTGCACACGCATTGTTTTTTGTTTTTTTTTTTTTTTTTGCAGTGCACATGTTCTATTTTGCTTCCTTTGAATCTAGCTGTGAGTAGGGTGGGAATCTTGTTCTTGTATCGTCCCGTTTTGTCCTGTTCTGTGCTCTTGTTTGTGTTTGTGTGTTTTTATTTGTGTGTTTGAGTGTGTCCTTGATGTGTGCGAGTTTTGGTGTTCGTTTGCATTTGTCCTCTGTTTTGATACCCGGTGCAACATTTTCTATTTTAATATTTTGACTTCATAATGTGTTTTTATTTCTAAATGCTTAAATCTTTATGACATTGTCATTGTAAATGTCTTTTGAATTACAGGAATAAAAATAGAAAAAATGTCAATTTGTAATTAATACACAAAAAATATTCGAAATCTCCGAGTCTGCCTTCAATCACTTTTCAAAACATCAATTGACATACTTAGGGGCCCACCCCATTCCAAAGAAAATGACAAATAAAACCCTAAAACCATAGCATAGCATCAACGGCCCGTTTAATTTATCAATTTGGTCACATTTGAGTTGTTTCACGACCAGGCCCGTAGCCAGGATTTTTTCTGGGGGGGGGGGGTGCGGATGTTTCCAAAAGTGGACCTTTTTCCCAAAATGTGGACCTTTTCACTATAGAGGGGGTGTAAATTTGGCAAAAGTGAACCTTTTTGCCCAAATATTGCCCTTTTTGACCAAAAAAGCCTAAAACCCATATTTTTTTCTAGCTCGCTCGCATCGCACACCAAATCATTTTGGTGGACCTTTTTGGGAATTTTGGAGATTTGGGTGGGTACCAATCGCACACACCCCGCACCCCCCCCTGGCTACGCCCCTTGTTCACGATACTAAACAACAACCACGAAAATAACGGTACAACAAGGAACATTTTGACATTAAAAGCACCCACATAATTTGAGCTCCACGGTAATATTGAACGCTTCCAGACTTCGTTTTTATAACCTGGGAACTGTTCACGTTCGATACCTAGTCTCTAATGCTAAATTGATAAACGTGTAATTATAAAATGTCATTACACACACAGTGATGCAGACTTTATATTTAAACGTAAAACCCTGTACAAATTCATACCTTTAATGACAGCGTGCTTTGGCCAATAGATGAGTTGACATGTGACTGTCAACAAAACAGCAACACCGGGCAACCAACAAAGCAATGCCCGACAGTATGCGCGAGCACTTGCAGGGCTTTTGCTTTTTTAAAATTCGCGCGTCATCAGGCGTGATAAGGCATAAAAAATTGTTTTGTTTGCGTAACCCGACCGACCTAAAAACCTACCGACTCAAAAGTTTTTTATGCAATTTGCACAATAAAAAAAATATTCTGCACGACCGACCCATTATTTTCATCCACATTTAAAAAAAAAAAATTTTACCAACACAAATACAAAACAATCGCAAAACAAGACAACAAAGCAACTACACACAAGTAAAATAAACGATCAGTTTCTTTGCTAATGTCTTTGAAAAAGTTTAAATAGTCGTCATCTTGTTTATTCATTTTAGAGTACATGAAAGCTCTTAAAAAAAAATTAAAAAAAACAAATCTGAACCGACCACCGACCCTGAAATTTTTTTTACGTTACGCCAAACAACATATTTTTTTTTTTATGCATAAGGCTATTGAATCAAGGGGGTGAAGCCCATTCACAACCAGTCGTCCGTGCTGGGTGCTGACATTTTGGATATTGCCGATAATTAAAGAGTTTGGGTTCTTGTATCCAACATAATGTCAATTCGATACAAACACCGGCAAAATATCAGTTGTTGGATTGTTGGTGCTATTGGTGGTTCACTTTTGTCCTACCCAGACACACACGATGAAATGACAACGTTAGTCCGTCCTTGATTTAAAATGAACCCGCCCTCAATGAATATATCTTTTCACCTAGCGCGCCTAAGCACCTAAGCGCGTGGAGTCATCTGAGCTCATGATCCAGGTGGACTATTATTACACCTGGCCACCTCTAACACATCTAACATCAATTTGTATCACTACCGTTAGTGTATATGCAAAGCGTCACCCACAGTAATGTGGAAGAAGCGGAGCCAGCCATTGCTTTCTATTGTTGGTACTCTATGTTTTCTTTGTGGTCGGCAAACATGCGAGACGATGATTTCTAAAGATTACGTATTAAACGTTTTGCCTCTCTATCTTTATAGAAGCCTCTTTGTTATTGAATGCTGTCACTTTATGGGCATATTCTTCGCACCTCTTAACATTCAAGTAATCAGGTACTAACTGTGTTTTGTAAACGATTGAATGTCACCTCACTATGTTTGGCTATAAACATAAATTGAGTACTAAAATGTCGAAAGAATGAAGTTTAAAAAACTGTTAACTTTTGAAAACACTATAATTTTCTTCAATGAGTTCTTTCACTCTTGTCCACTGTAAAGAATGGCAATTTGACGGTGTTTCTGGTCCAGCGATCCTGCCATCAAATTACCGTAAAATTACTTATACTTAAATTTACTTAAAACATTCAAAACGTTCGTGTGAGTTATTATACTGAGATTGTGAATGTGTATAAAAACCTGACTAACACCCTTAGTAGGCCTACACAAATCATCAACCAAATATTAAAGGAGAACAACGAATAATTTATACCTATACACCAATAAACTAATTATTGATCACATATTGAGTGGTTCATCATCTGACAAACACAATAAATTTAAAAACCACTATAGTCTGAACTCAGTCCTATTTAAAATTCGCGCTGGTGTTGCATTTGTGTACCGTGTTTTGCATACGGTCGGCAACGCTTTGCGTCATCGCAAGCCATACAAGGGCCATAACGGATTGCTGCAAAGCTTGCAACGCGTTTTGCGAGAAAAGTAGCAACGCTTTGCGCCATTTCGGCAACGCGTTGCGACATTTCGACAGACGCGTTGAGACATTTCCGCAGCAACGTGTTGCGGTGTCGGCCATCAAAATCATGAATTCTGTGACGTATTTCAAAAAAATAGAACCCACAACGCTTGCCAAGACTGCACGCGTTACAAACCTTCACGCGTTGCGAGCTTCACACGCGTTGCAAGCTTCACAACGCGTTGCTAAGGTAAACAAGCCATAAGGGTCATAACGTAATGCCGCACCGCGTTGTGAGAAGTCACAACGCGTTGCGACATTTCAGCAACGCGTTGCGGTGTCGGCCAATCAAAAACATTAATTTCTGTGACGTGTTTCAAAAATATAAATCTCACAACGCGTTGCGACCTTCACAACGCGTTGCAAACCTTCACAACGCGTTGCGGCAATACGTTATGACCCTTATTGCCTTCACAACGCGTTGTGAATTAGTTTACAACGCGTTGTGAAGCTCGCAACGCGTTGTGAAGCTTGCAACGCGTTGTGAAAGCCATAAGGGTCATAACGTATTGCCGCAACGCGTTGTGGATCTATTTTTTGAAATACGTAACAGAAATTCATGATTTTGATTGGCCGACGCCGCAACGCGTTGCCGAAATGTCCCAACGCGTTGTGACTTTCTCACAACGCGTTGCGGCAATACGTTGTGACCCTATATGGCTTGTGGTCCTTCGCAACGCGTTGTGAAGCTTGCAACGCGTTGTGAAGATCGCAACGCGTTGTGAAGGCTTGCAACGCGTTGTGAGTTTCCACAACGCGTTGCTAGATACTTTGCAACGCGTTGTGGGTCTATTTTTTGAAAAACGTCACAGAAATTGATCATTTTAATTGGCCAACACCGCAACGCGTTGTGAAATTTTGGCAACGCGTTGCTACTTTCTCGCAACGCGTTGCGGCAATACGTTATGGCCTTTATGGCTTGCCATATGCGTCAGGCATGGCATAGAAAATACACATTATGAAAGCGTCACATGCGAAGGTGTATGACTATGGCAAGCCACAGCAGTCATAAATGCGAGTTTTGCGACGCCGTATGTCGAGTTTTTGCGACCCCGTGTGTCGAGTTTTTGTATGTGGCGAGTTGTGCGACGCCGTGTATAGAGTTTTGCGACGCCGTATGTTGAGTTTTGCGACCCCGTGTGTCGAGGTTTGTTTGTGGTCGAGTTTTTGCGACGCCCTGTGGCCGAGTTTTGGACCGTATGTGGCCGAGTTTTCCCGGTATGTGGCCGAGTTTTGACGGTATGTGGCCGGTTTTTTGCGACTCCGTGTGGCCGAGTTTTGGACGTTATGTGGCCAGTTTTTGTGTTTTTTTTAAGCTTTGTTTCCACATTGAATTATTTTTCATTATTGAGGATGTTGATGATTAGAATATGTTTATTTTTTTTTAATATGATTATAGACAATAAATCAACTTTGTAATAAAACTTAAGAATGGGAGCTACACAGATTTATCAACTCTGAAGTGAAAACTTAAGAGTAGCTAACACATATTTACTCGCCATGCTCGCAAAGTCCAATATTATACTTTTCATTCTGAACTCGCGCCATACTTTTATGAAAAAACACTTGTGGAATGATTATTTTGGTAGTTTTGCTCCGTTTAGTGTGTGCGCCCTTGACCTTACACGGCGAGCGCAATTTATCCATTATTATTTTATCACTATGGCGAATTTTATCTGGTTTGTCACGATTTGAAGACTAATGTGTGGGCCAAGAATAATTTAAATATCTATTTTTTATTCATATTAAAATTATGTACTTGTCAAAGTTCCTAATTGATGCATATTGGGGAATAAAACAATAGAAAGACAAGAAAAAATAGAGTTTTTTTCGACAAGATCCTTCCATCAATACTTTATTTGTAAAAAATGTCATAATGTCACTAACGTAATGGGATGCATAACTGTATACAATAACTATTATAATCATATTAAAAATAAAATCACATAAGATCATCACAGAATAAGAATGAACAAATAATTCAATGTGGAAACACAAAACTTAAAAAACCAAACTCGGCCACATACCGTCCAAACTCGGCCACATACCGAAAACTCGGCCCCATACCGGCCAAAACTCGCCACATACCGGAAAACTCGGCCACAATAGACCCGTCCAAACTCGGCCACACGCTTCCACAAAACTCAACCACACGGCGTCGCAAACTCTACCACATACAAAACTCGACCCACGCTCGCAAAACTCGACATACGGCTTCGCAAAACTCGACCACATGTCGTCGCAAAACTCGACCACAAGACAAAAATTCGACACATACAGCGTCGCAAAACTCGCATACGTCGTCTCAAAACTCGCATTTATGGCTGCTGTGGCTTGCCATAGATTGACGCTACTGGGCCGTTCGCACTCGCTTAACACATAGACATATTAGCCCGAATTTCAAATAGCGATTGGTCAGACAAAATGATTTAATTCATTTTAATGGTTAGTATAATTCAGATTATCCATTAAACCACTCGAATATGTGTTCAATAATTATGTTTTATACGTATATTGTATACGTAATTCTAGTACGGGGTAAAATTTACAGTTTTTGTAAACATAGAATACTCGTATGATCAAACTGGGCAAGCATCGGGGGGAATTAAATACAGACAAATACACGATCTACAGTACTCTACACGTTTACTACTACAATCAAAACGAAAATCCGATTCATCAAACTTTGGACTTTTAGCATTTTAGGTAACCATCTTTAGAGAAATTAGTTTTCTCCGCCAATGTGTGACAGTCCACTATTTGAAAAGAAACCACCTTTAGTTTCTATAGTTTGACTATTTTTAATTAAATGCGCCAAAATTAATTTTTGAAATATATCCTGAATCAGTCTTACCCAGCAACAATTCAAGTAGGGTATAGTACTGATCGGTTTTCGCCGGAGAGGTCCGGGATAGCGATTACACCCCTTTTGGAAACTGACCCGCTTCTGCAGATGCGGGCAGTTTTCTGGAAGAGTATTGCAGATGCGGGATATGAAGGATCCCTGCTGCCCGGGCCCCTGCTTGGCTAATTATAGTTTTGTTGGGCAGGGATTGAACACTAAGTCTTGGGGTCCGATGAGGGTCTGAGGCGGTGATCCAACTGCTCAGGAAGCAGTTGTTCTGAGCCTCTGCATATTATACGGTGGAACAGTGTAAGAGCTGCAACTGGATTGAGTGGATAAGGTCTTTTCAGATAGCCAATGATAAAGTCGGATGACATGTCTTTGAACTGCGTTCACTTGAGACAGCGAGGTGGGAGCTGATGCAATCCAAGGTCAAACAGCAACATTATATCTTTGATCTATAGTTAGCCATCATCGCTCTTTGATTCGGAATAGAGTATGGGGAAGATCTTCGGAGTAATCCAATACGCTTATAAGCTGACTGCATATTAACATCTGGTAATATTGTCTCCAGGAAAGAAAGTGTTACTCAGAGTGTGAGGCCAAATAGACTACGTTCTCTGTCTCTCTAAGTGTCGTACCAAAGATTTTCTCGGAGGGTTGGGTGTGTTGTCTTTGTCAATCTCTCCGGTTGATAGTGAATGGCTAGAGAGGCCTTGGTTGATGTCAGCGATATATGGTAATAGAAGGCGGCCATATGGAGCCTTGTGGAACGTCTGCATTGAAGACTTCTTGTGGGGAATTTACTCATTCGGACAACCTTCAAGGAGCGATCTCTTAATCTTTCTTTCACTGTGATAGTCATCAGAGATGAGTGTCCAGCCATGAACCAAGCTGTTGTTCCTAAATGAGCTTGTGGCGTTCCAGATGCATTCCTTCATGAACTTGTTGATCAACCTCTCTAGGACCTCGAGACTAGGGCACAGACGAGCCTGGGATCTAAGCCGATGTTACTTGGGAATAATTTTTGGTTGCTGTTGTCTCATCCCTTCTTGAAGCATTGAATTATCAGCTACTTTCCAGTACTTTTGAGTAAGTCAACCTTTTGTTGGCCAAAGGGCAATGAAGAGAGTTTTGAACAGATTAAAACTTTTGCAAAAGCCGGAACAGGTTCGGTGTTAATATCACCATATATCGCTTAAAAAGTCCATCATATCTTGCTTCAGATTTTCACTTTGGGTTGGGTTGCGTTAATCATCTGACTCTACTCGGCTTGCGGAACACGGAATTCCTCCAGCACTCAAATCAGCTGACAGGTCATTCTATCTTGTTGCACCAAAATTATAGAACAACCTCCCACTTATACACTCCGTTTAAGCACAATCGGTGAATGTTTTTTTAGAAAAGTCTGAAATCTTATTTTGTTTCCATATTGATGTCGTATGTGATGTAGGTATGTATGTATGTAGGTATGTATTTATGAATGTCTGCAGCACATGCAGGTCACTAATTATATTGTGTTAGATCAGGAAGGCTAAAGTGTACTAACAAGGCTAATTTTTTAATTTAAGAAGTGTGTTTTACAAGATGTCTTTGTGGTCTGGAAGAAAGAATAGCTACTGCAAGAGATTGCCTTAATAGCAGATTTAACCAACAAATGTTGTCAATGGTCGCCATGTTCGGCATTGGTGACGTTGTTCGGCATTGTGACGTTGTATGACTTGAGAAAGTCAATAGAGGAAACAGGTGTCTGTGGAATGTCTAGGTACTCTTGGTCATTAAATAGGATTATATAGTGTGTCCATAGACAATCATAACACTTAAAAATGTGGGACGTATATTTTGTACTATCTACACCCCAAAGTTTTGGAGTTAACTTAAACAGGTCAAAAGGTTAACTTTCAGTTGTACCGGGGGGTCTGGTCCATTTTTAAGTTGCTCTAAGTTGGTTAAAAGTGGTGCAAATGATTGAATGGAGTTATAAGATTAAAACGTACTAGTTGATTGTTTAAAAGCTTTCTACGCAAGTAGGGAGAAACAGAGTCAGCCCCATTGAATACAATGAACGTAGACCTTTTTTTTCCCCTACATTGGTAACTAGCGATTTTAGACCGTCAAAACTAGTCCTATATTTTAATCCTATGAGCTCCACAAATAATCTGCCCCATATTTTAATCCAAATCATAGCAACTTGACAATTTGACCCCTGTCATAAGCAATTTTGAACCCCTGGACCACGGAATGATCCGTTTATTGATTTTTTGCTGTTGTTAGCCTATACTCCAAAACTCTAAGTCTGTATTTAACAACTATACCTTTTTGGATCCTTATATCAGAAAAATAATGTGGATACATGATTGAAGGCAATTAAAAGTTTCCCCCCCTGTTAAACCTTGATTTGGTTACCCCCCCTACCTGGCTATATTCAAGAAATGCTATCAATGCATATTTTTTTGTGTAGGCCATACTGGTATACTGATGCTGCATAATAAATGTCGTTTTGTCCCCCTTTTCCGGATACTGAAAATTTGTTCTCCGCTTCATGGACTACTACATGCATTCATGATTATCATTTTTCACGTGGGGCCAATCAAAATGGCTGCAATATACGGAAACATTATCAACGTTTATCCTTTTTGGGTTATCAATAATAATTGAACTACATTCATTTTTAAACAAAAATATATTATTATATTTGAAAGGGCATAGATTATATTAGCCTGGCACTTTCGCTAATTTTGAATTGACCAAATAGGTCCTTGAGTGTGAGTTGAGTGTCTCAGATTCCACATGGACCTTTTGAATGCGATAGCGTCGTTGTAGCAACTTTGTGTCAAATGTTTTTCCATTGGTTCGGATAGGTTTGGAAGCCTAACTTCTCATCGGCAGACTTCCGGCGAGAAGTTTGTTAATTTGAACAACATAGTAACGAGGATACTATATTACATCTATACATGAGAATTACGTAAAATGTTATATAGAATTGATATTTCATTTATCCCCTGAGTGTTGATCTTTTCTTCACAATTAATAAAATATATATTTTTTAATGAAGATTTTTTTTTATATTACATCAAAAAGAAGTCTAAGTTTTAAAGCTCATAACTTGGCTACAACAACCGCATCACGAGTAGGGCTGCGTAAATTACTGTTTCCTGGAAAAAAATGGACAAGAGTATCAGTCATTTCGGGCCAGTCCCTTATTTAAGCGAATTTAAGTATTGAATTAAGTAAGGTGGAGAACGAGAAACTGTTTAGCCGCAGTAGTCACATTCAAATATGAACTTAAAGTCTAAACTTTAAAGGCTCTTATAACTTGAAAACTAAGCTACCTATGCACAATATGAACTGAATCATGAGATAGAGCTCTTAAAATACACTTTTCCAGAAAAAAAATGGACAGAGCTCCGCCGTCTGACAGCCCCATTGAAGGAACTGTCGGCACATTTCCGCTCTATAACGTTCCAACACCAAACATTCCTTTGCTCTAAGATTTCCAAGGGTATAGTAGCTTCTTCTGATGACACAACATTTGGCCCATCTTTCGTTAAAAATGGGGAATTTCGTTTTGGGACGAGGCTATTAGCGACGGGTCATGGGCCTTTAAAGTTGTGTTCATAAACTCCCATCATTAATTGTTTAAGCTCAAAGATAAAAAGAATATAGAAACAAGTACAATTATAATTGCCTTGCCTTTTACAGGATGAGTATATGATGAATAGTTGATGTCTGGATATAGCATGTGGTATATAATCCTCTATGAATAAGAGGGGTTTCTATTTAAGTATTTACACTACCATAAATTACTTAACATCCTTGCTTAATTGATGATGGTTATCTTTTTTTTTACAGGGACATTTTTTACCATGCAGAAGCGGTGTCAAAGTTAAATAATTATAAAAAATACCCTTTAGAAAATAATATTTTTCAGCTCACATAACGGGTTATTTTTTACGGGCTCCTGGATGATCCTTATTCACTGAAAGTCGGCCAATACGATAAATTACGGTTTAAAAATCTATTTTAATAAGACCATCTCTAACTTCATTAGTTGGTGGGTTTTATTTTGCAATTTTCTCTACGTATATAATAGTAGGTCTGTCTATTGAAAGAATTCATGGCACACAAAGCTACACAACATCCAAGTCTTTCAGTGTTAATTTATGGCTATAAAGGTAAACACATGTAAACTTACATGTAGATTCAATAAAATGCACATCTCGTAGAAAGTAGATAAGTATCAGTAATTTAACAACATTGAATAGTGTGTACGTAGTGGTCACCATAGACACGTTAAAATGGAAAAAGGCAATTATTTATAATAGCTTTTCTCAGAGGATGATTCAGGAAGCTGCTCGAACAATTGTATTGCTGCAATAGCGGTTGGTACCCGTGACGCAGTCTCACATGTTTCGGTACTGCAGTCTACTGTATAGTGCATATAGAAAACGTGTAAAGCATTGTCAGAACTTTGTTTTCACGCAGTTCTTATTTCGGAATCGTCCTGTTAATTCAATCATCAAGCAACCCATTATCAATCAATCAAATTTATTTAAATTGTTCAACCGTGCACGAAAATATTCATGTGAAAATATAAAATGCCGAACAACTGCCCCTTGCAATAAATTGGTTCCCAACCACACATTGAATATAGGCTCCATGGGGTGACCAAATGGCCATCTTTTTTTCAAAACGAGTGGAGTTAGTTGCTAAACAAGAATCTTCGGGAAGCCTTTTTTTGGCCTAAGAGGATTTTTAGGTCGGTAAAGGGACTATTTAATACTCATTTAGTGCATTTACCGACCTAAAATCCAAATTTTGTACATGAAATCAAAAGGTTATTTTCTGATTTCAGGCCAAAACACAAAAAAGCTGAGACGAGTATACCTAATAGTAATATTAGATACTCGTTCAGCAAAAAAGTGGACTATCGTTGTCATTATTTGCCAGGAAATGCTCCAACAGGTATGTTCTAAATAAGTATGGTTGTAATAACAGCTAAAAACATTTGTTCAAGAAAAAAAAAACTAAACCAAATCCATCTCAAGGATTCAATTCAGTGGAAATTATGTTGTTGTTTTTCCAATAGTTGATTTCTCTATATCGTCAACGTGCCTGCGCATTTTCCTTCAGTAGTTTTCGTCACTAAAGAATATTAGAAAATCTGATAGGTTTATAAGCCTCGTTTACTCTGGTTTACATTCCTCTCTTGTTTCCAGGGAAATTAAGGTTTGACGTCTTTGTCAATCATATTGAGGGTCAGGAGGGTCAATTGAGATCATTTGTGAGGTGACCACGATTTCATCATGGACAGACATTAATTTTGCGTTTCCAGCTCCGCCATTAGATTACAAGCAGGGATCCCGATTTTTAAGCATTACCACTGGCACTCGCAGGTTCTGTTTACTACGGTCATTTCAATTAGCTTTAGACCCTCTTTTTTATTAATATCAGAGAAGGATTGTGTCGGGAAAATCGTGAAAGAAAGTTGGTTTATCTAATTACCAACAAGGAATTTTCAAGGTGCATGCTGAAAAGTATTTCTTCACAAACAAATTCTATTCAATTTCTGAGATTTTGGCCATCAATCGGCAAAGATTATCGAACCAGCCGAATATTCGTGAGCATAAAAACTGTTTTCAGAATGTTTCCCATTTATAAGATAGGTTGAAAAACACTGCATCGCCGTTGACAGTAGAAGCATTGATCGATATCATTAACACGGGTTTTGTAATTATAAATGCGGTAATTTTATTCCCGGGATGTCTCCTGGGCAAAAACCAAATATAAATTGCATTAGAAACCAATCGACATTAAGATTATTGAGGTATGAAAAGGGTTTATATAATTCTTTGATCTTCAACCTTACAAGTCTTAGTATCTATGAGGCCTTCGCAATCACTGATCTTAAACACGGATAGGCTTATCGCCGCTCCGCGAAACGTGAGGAAACCGGAAATTGCACGGCGGGCCCTTGCTCTACCCAAGAAACCGTTCGTGCACGTGCAAAGGAATAAGGAGGAAACACCGAAAAGGACAGAATTCGGCGATTAATTGCGCGTTATGTCAAGGTTGTCAATTATTGGTTTGATTTTCGAGTATGGGGGGTATGTCGAACAAAATGTTTAAAAGTCTTAAAATGCCATATTTCAGGTTTTAAGTTCATAGACACAATAATCATGCAGTAAGTCTTGACTGCCTATACTAGCATTCACAGATAGATTAGATATTAGTAATTCTACCTTCCGCTTATAAACGCCCCTTGGAGCCGAATGATTGGTACGCCCCCAAATGGTGGATGGGGGGGAGGGGCAATTTTTGGGGGGGGGGAGAAGAGAAAGTAGCAACAAGCCTTAGTACGGCGCGGCAAGGGAATACACTTGATTTGGTAGGCCTCCAAAAGATAGCTATATCCTACTCTTTCATTGATACCAAAATGCAGTCTCAACATGCCAACTTGTATTCAAAGGTGGATATGATGCGTGAACAGGAACAAGAAGAACACGCGTATAAAAAGGGTCCTTTTTCCAAAAGGCGATGTACGCGGTACATAAGGTGTCAAAAAAACAGCAAAATATGGAAAAAAGGTATGTTTTTTTTTGGGCAAACCCTGAAATTGTGATGTTCGTGAGATCGAAATCATAAAAAATATTTGTTATTTGGAAAAGTACTTATCAAGTAAGTAGTAGAAAGTAGCAACATGGCGAGCCAGATTAATAAAGGGTATATTATCAGACAATGCATTGAGTACTTGTTTAAGGTAGCAAACAAAAACTGACAAAAGACTAGTTTATGGTAGCAAAAACAGAACAAAACTGCTTGTTTAGGGTCTGATTTTTAGGCGGTGGGAAATGGAAATAAGTGGTTTAGGGTTTGAATTTCGGAAGTCCATTGTCACGCATCATATCCACATTTGAATACAAATGGCCCCCGGGCTAAAGCAAAGGGGGAAAATTCAAATGTAAAAACATGAAAAAAGTAGAGTATTTAATTTCCATGCGGTTCGGGCTTTACATGATGGAAATTATATTTTTACCCAGAGCCGCTTAGTGAGGTTTGAGTAAAAATTGAAAAATATCAATTTTCCACCCGATCTCAGGCATTTGCACACTTTCCTTAAACTTATGACGTCATATTGGGAATGGTGGTACATTTGGATCCACTGGAAGACGATAACGCAAGTCTATCTTGTGGTAAAAATTTATAGGAAATCGGGATTGTGTAAAAAGGAAAATCACAGGGGGGGGTGGTTACCCGCCCCAGACAAATAATTATTACAAAAAATGGGCAGGTAGACGGAGGTTAAGCATTCATTTTCTTAGAAATGACCTCGTATCTCTTTGTACAGGCATGAAGTTCTATTTTAAAAATATACTAAATATTTGAAACAAGTCTGGGGGGGGGGGGTCGTGAATTTTTGGTCGCGGGACCAAGCTCGTGCATATTTAAAGAAGCGACTATAGAGCAAATGCGGCGACAACTCTAGGTGGTAGGCTTCCACATAATGTAGAAGTTCTTGGGGGGGTATCAAAATTCAGTTGTGATTGTGACTGTTTCAATTGATAAAAATAGGAAACATGTAAACCTTTCCAACATTCTCAGGCTAAATAAATACCCCGAGTGGGTAAATTTTCTCTCTGAGTATAGAAAAAAGTGCATGTTTTTGTAATTGGCTTAAAAGGTATTTTAGTCATGTTATGCAGAAATGGACCACAAGGGTATCTATTGTACTGCAATTGGGGGGTTCCCCTTATTAAAAAACTACATCGATCTTCGGACCGCTGTGTGGCCTGCGCCGGTTAGTGAATGGTAGGGTCCTAATATCCTTGACCCGTTCGCCTTGGTATGTGACCTTGCACCTCATCAACAAAAACAGGAGGGATTCCCATGTTGCACCTATGATCAAAGTTGGGTTGAAAATTGAACTTCAATTTTTCAAATGACGGTCAATCTTTTACTTTTTCAGCCTATTTTACAACTTTGACTCATATTGACCTTTGACCTTGGTACTGAGTATCTTTGACCTCTATCACAAAATGCTTTTGGGGGTTATTGCCATGTTACATATGTGACCCAAGTTTGGTTTATAATACACTGAATTCTGTCGGGATATTACACTTGGCCATAAGCAAAGTTAACTCCTTTTTTCACAACAGGACCATCAACAACAGAAAACAAAAAAATACAGTGGACAAAGTGATCCCTTATGTGTCTTTTCCTGCTTAGGGCAGGCGACACAAAAACCCTGAAAATAGTATAAGTTTACCAAAAAACAATGGCGCCGTTAGAATCACGTTAGGGTTTATTTAGCACTTAAAATGTATTGTAGCCTTTTAGGGTCAATTTCAGAACCCCTGGGAATGAGCATGGGTAACCCAACATAACCCCTAATGCTACTGTAACTTGATCACAATACCGTAAAGGTCCATGGCCCTGATTGCTAATAGCCTCTCCCCAGGGACCAAAGATTTTACCGGAAGGGGTTCAATATTTGGTATAGAAGAAAGCTACTATTTTTCTCATTTACCTGTGAAATCTTAGGGCTTAAACGGAGTTTGGTTTGTGAGTTATGAGCGAAAGTGTGCCTCATGTTGGGCGACCAAGATTAATTTTACACAGTTACTCTATGGGGATTACAAAATCACGTTTTAGCTCTCACATCAACGGGTTTGAATATCGGCGCCGAAAAACTTACAGGTAGGGTTTTGGGGAAGGCCATTCTATCATGCATTGAAAAACTTTATATACTAAAATCGGGCCATCCCCCTTTACTATGGAAATCAAATGACGCCCAAGTTTAGTAGTCTTAACACAAAGATGATGCAGGAATAAGGACTATCAGCAAGCTTCAACTAACTTATTGGCGAGGTTCTTAATATGTGCTGGCGAGCAAATACCATGAACCTGTTTTTCTTGATTCAATTGCAACACATTTTTAGGACATCCCACGTGCTGTATCTAGAAATACAGGCTGAAAGTCTACTAAGGGCACATTCACAGTCAACCCACGCAATCTGTGGGTCAACTTCACAGACAAAGTTTGAGGATCATCAGAATATGAATGGAATGGGATATTGTTACGTTCCTGATGAGTCGCCAAGAGGATGGGTTATACATTATGAAACCCTGGGTCCAACAATGACCCTTGTGGTACAGAATAGTCATAATATGCTGCCTCAGACATGCATTGTTAATGGACACTCTCATGCGCGATCTTGAAGGTATGATTTAAACCACGCAAGAGCAGTGCCTGTGATACCAAAACGACATTCCAATCAGTGACTAAATGGAAATGCCGAGAGAGATGGTATCAAAGGCTGCGGTCATATCAAGTAGAACAAGGAGAACTGCCCTTATTCTTATCTAAAGAATGGAGATGTACTTCTAACATGAAGGAGGGCAGTCTCCGTACTTGGTGAGTCGTATATAGCACTTGGGAAGTCTCACCAAGATTAGAGAGCACTGGACCTGTCAATTACTTGGTATGATGCCGGCCTTGTCAATAACTTAGCAATAAATTTGAGTTAGCGACCGGCCGGTAATCTTTTTAAAGCATTTTTGATCCAAGGGTGATTTTCTTAAGAACAGGCGTGATTATGGAATGTTTGAGAGTTGTGGGAAATACACCCAGATAAAAGAGATGTCACTTGACAATTATGGTAATTATTGGACGCACAACATTTTTAAGATTTTTAAGAGCCACGAAGGAAGAGTATCTCAAAGAACATGTTGCTTGACAAGACCAATGATTACCCAACATCCAATTTAGTAAAAGGTTGATGAAAAAACATTGACATACATACATCAACCTGTTCACGATGGTCGGATACACAGGTTCAATCCCATTGACTACAATAGTGTTAGAAGCCAGTTCTGCTGATCGAATGATTTTCAACTTTTCAACAAAGATACGTAATGCATCATTGCAAGGTTCAATATCTGAAAACGGCTCTGGTACTGGTTCTAGTAGATTTATTTAAAGGCCAGTCAAGGGTTTGTTTTAAACATGTCTTACTACTAGCCACTGGACGAACTTTATCAGAACAAGTTTTATTTGTCTGGCGCTTTCATCACCGCTCGAGTTGGTACCATAAACTCTTCTCCTTCTGATCTAAGCAAACGCTACTGTATATCATTATCCAGAACGATCCCTTTTACGACCCACTTGCGTTCTAACGTCTTCTTCACGTCTTATTTCATGGTGACTTATCATTGTCATATGGACAGCCTTGACCTAACTACACGTTCTCTGGTAGTTATTACTTGGACAAGTCATCAAGTAACAGATGCAGTAATCATTCCTAATCATCCACTAGTGAGTTAGGATCGTTGCAATCAACCGGTGATCGCGCTTAAGGAGTCATCAAGAAGATCTTGAAGTCTTTTTATCGTCAAGTTCTTTTCGTTTCCGTGGATTTATAGTCTTCAGATACAGCATGGGTGCAGGTTTTCTTTTTGACACATAGCGCGACAACGAATACTGTGGTGTCGAATATCGCGGATGATGTCCTATGGAAGTCTTGTACTGATGTCGGTCGTCCAGTTCCGGGTTTACACAAAGCAAGGAGTGTGACAATCTGTGTTGAGTTGTTGCAATTATGTCACATGTTGCCCATTGACAGTACTCCATACCATCCGGAAAGAATCTACATAAGAACTCGCTTTTGTGTCCATTCGTTAGCCGCGAGTCTTACTTTAGTGTTAAAATCACCGAGGATTATTAACTTTCCCGGTAATAACACACATTATCAAAAAAATTGCTAAATCTTCGGTTGAAAAATTCAGATGTTTGCAGACCCATTAACGCTTGGACGGCGGGATGGACGATAAACATGTAACACAAAAATGAAACAGATTGTTTGTTATCATGTAACAACAAACATGTTCAAAAGTGCAGTTGTAAACTAGTGGGGGATACAGTACATTGTAAGGGGTTTCTTTTGTATAAGATTACCCTATGCACCATGGTTTAGAACTACCACGTGCTATATTATATTATAAACTCAGAAACCGCCACGGTGGGGTATCACTCTCTAAACTCCACAGTATACGTGGTCGGCAAGCCACGTTTCGGTTAGAAAATAATTCAAGTGTTTCATGTTTTCGTAAGACATAGTCAACTAATGTTACAGTTTTATTGCGTATAGATTGCGCATTCCAGGTATCAATATTAGATATGGAAGCTAGTCTAGTGACCAAGTTTTGTGATAAAAGTAAAAATTAGGCCTAATGTGATCCATTTCTACATGGATCCAGCGAAAAAGACTAATGAATTGACATACTAATTTATTGTGAAACTAGAAGTATTTAGCTCCATACTAGTATTCCCAGGGAGTGAGTGAGTGATGAGTATTAACGTTGTAACGAACCAACTCAACACAAGTGTTATATCGTATTCCAATTGGAGTTATTATAGCATTTTGGCGAGCACACATCACTATAGTTAGTACAGTGGAAATGCAAGTCATCTGTTAGAGTGTAGTGGTACGACGTTTATCGCAAAGCCATAAGGCCAAACGTATTGCGCAAACGCCGTTGCGAAATCCATTTCGGCAACGCGTTGCAAGATAGTAGCAACGCGTTGCGGCGTCGGCCAATTAGAATGACGAATTTATGTGACAATTTACAAATTTAGACTCGTTGCAAAGTTCTAGCAACGCGTTGTGGAAACTCACAACCGGCGGTTTCATCCTCACACGCGTGACGCTTCACAACGAGTTGCGACTTCACAACGCGTTACAAGGTTCACAAGCCATAAGGGTCATAACGTACCTTGCTGCAACGCGTTGTGAGAAAGTAGCAACGCGTTGGACATTTCGGCAACGCGTTGCGGCTCGGCCAATCAAAATCATGAATTTCTGTGGACGTAGTAAAAAAATAGATCCACAAAGCGTTTTGCGGCCAATTCGTTATGACCCTTATGGCCTTCACAACGCGTTGCAAGCCTTCGCAACGCGTGGCGAGCTTCACAACGCGTTGTAAACTTCACAACGCGTTGTGAAGGCAATAAGGGTCAACGCGTTGTGAAGGTTTGCAACGCGTTGTGAAGGTATCACAACGCGTTGCGGCAATACGTTATGACCCTTATGGCTTGTGGTCCCTCACAACGCGTTGTGAAGCTTGCAATGCGTTGTGAATCTCGCAACGCGTTGTGAAGGTTTGCAAAGAGTTGACAAAGTTATTCTAGCACGCGTGTGGGTCTATTTGCGAAATACGTCAACAGAAATTCATGATTTTGATTGGCCTACACCGCAACGCGTTGCCGAAATGTCGCAACGCGTTGCTACTTTCTCGCAACGAGAAATACGTTATGGCCTTTATGGCTTGCGATAGACGTGTACCCACCAGTATCGTCACTAATCGGTCGCAAAATTGCCTAGAATACATTCGTTTACTTTTACTCACAGTTAATTTCAGGCAAAACAAATTGCAAACGCTTGATATTTTTTCAGATATTGGCCAGGAAAGTACTTCAAAAGGAATACATGTATACTCATCCCAAGAACCCCAAGGGGACGCTGTGCAACTTCCGGGTCTTCACCGGTCGCTATTCAATCGCGTGGGGATTGCCTATCCAGTGTGTAGAGATCAGTGGCCTCGCTGTGTAATTAATCGTTTTAGAAATGTTTGCATATTTATTGGAGGCCTAATAATAATCAAGTTTTATATTTATGTACATATAACTATTTCTTGAAGACCACAATCTCGCAATCTCATATAGGCTTACTTCATGCTATCTACTGAAGATAGCAAATATCGCCGCAAGTCTGATCTGGATAAACTTATTTTTACACGTATGTTTTGACCCTCTTCTGACGATATTAACAAAATACACTCTTGGGTTATGACTCTTAACCCTCGTCTTCAAGCCATTTTTTGGTAACACGGATTACCAAGGGTGGTGGTGGTGGTGGTGGTGGTGGGGGGTGGGGTGTTACGATTTTGATACCAGTGGATAGCTATGATCCTCCTCTTTCCATTGATACAAAAATAAGTACCAACATTCCTAGTATGGCGTCACAATGACGTCATCACGTCCGCAAGTCGACAAAATTGACATTTTCCACAGATAATAGGCGGAGTTTTAGAGCCATACTGTGCATATTTTCAAAACTGCACCATAAAATATCCTTGGGTGGCATCCACCCCCTTACCCTTCGTTTTTGGCATGAAATGTCAATTGTATGAATAGGTTTAGCATCGGTATCAAATCCTCTTTACATTTTTAACGCAAGTTTATGAGGGTATAATAACAAATATGAGAATTAAATGAAATCGTTATAAATGTAGAAGAAAACATATTTTTACCTATTGTCTTTCACCTTCCGAAATTCAAAGCCCATGTACTTCAGAAGGGCCCCCGACAACCTTTTGTAACTAAGCTGTTTGGCTATGACAATTCTTAAGTGAAAAATGATATCGATGCTTATGAGTGACTCTACTCCATCTGCAAGGGGAAAGCATTTTTTATTCAAGACAATCATGAACTTGGTTTTTACAAAGGAAAGTAATAGGACTGTGGACCTTTAAATTTTCAGGAATGTTGACCAACATATGCGCGTTGAAATTAAGTTTTTGTCGTACAACTTTCTAGCAAAAAGCCTAAAATTATCGACAGCATCAATATAATAGAGTCCCAGGATGCACTTGCTACCTCTGCTAAAAGATTAGACAAATGTTAGCAGAGTAATGTTGCTGACTTCTTGAGCAAATTGGACAGACCGGGGGGGGGGGGGGGGGAGGGGGGAGGACATGTCACCTAACAGCAACAGCAAATTCAAACGGCATCAACTTCCGGGTGCTAGTCTTTTTCAGACTTACCGTAGGAGGGCGCTCTTATACGCATATCGAACGGTCACGCACAGACTTGACTAAAGACTAGGCCTGGTCACAAATCTTAAATGACCGTTAATCCACTAACCTCGACGGATTTTAACATTAATAATTTCTCTTAAATTATCATGATATTACTAACAGGGCGGATCCAGGATTCGAAAAACGTCAAAATTACCGGGGGCTGAAAGCTGAAACTTGTCCAAAATGGGCTGATTTTGCAGGATTTTGCAGAATTACCGGGAGGCGCGCGCGCCCCCTCCCTAGATCCGCGCCCGACTAAGATCTTTTGAACGAAGGTTTAAGAGTTGATTTTGTAATGTCACCGAGATAGAGACTGCCATAGTAAATGCACGTAACAGTTCCCCCAAATTACCGTTTGGAAATCCCCAATGCCCAAATCGAGCAGATCATGTCCTACCCCCCCCCCGGGACAGACTAATACACCATATTAAACTCTTAAGTTGGTAGACAAAAGTGATAGGCAATCTTACACTTTCTGTATCCATTCCGGGGGAGGGGGCACTCTTCACAGGCAAGGGTTGTCACCCATGTCCAAGAATTCACATAAAAAAGGGTGTTTCTTCAGGATCAGGCACGTTATGTGTAACATGAAAAAGGTCTAAAAATCAAGGGGTGTATCTTCTAAATGAAAATTTACGCATTTAGGGTCCACATTAAAATTTAAAAAATAGGGTGTATACATTCCTAAGACTCAAACCCTATAGCCCAAAACCTAAGACCCTAAATCTAAGACCTTATTATAACTTGGAACATGTCTCAAATTTTAGTAATATATACTTTGGCGCCAAAAAAGCTAGGGTCTTAGTTTTGTAGTTGGGCCCTTAGCTTTTTTTTTTTTTTTTTTTTTTTTTTTTTTCAACTACAAAACTAAGACCCTATAGCTTTTTTGGTGCCAACGTGTATATTAGTGAAATTTGAGACAGGTTCTAAGTTATAAGATTTAAGGTCTTAGATTAGGGCTTAGGTATTGGGTCTTAGTTTTAGGGTCTTAGGAATGTATCACCCAAAAAAAAAAATACATCACACACACAAATTCCCCAGATAGATTCTGATTTACACCAAGCTCAGAGAGTCTGTATTGTGGTGTGAATAAAAATACACTGAAGGTAGATCTTTGTATTTAGTCCAAGAGCCTGGTATCCTAAAAGGGCACAAACCAACACTTATTATGCGGCATCAGTATACCATGGCCTATGCA
Organism: Ophioderma brevispina; assembly: GCA_023653785.1. NCBI lineage: Eukaryota > Metazoa > Echinodermata > Ophiuroidea > Amphilepidida > Ophiodermatidae > Ophioderma > Ophioderma brevispina. Next base: position 34,682 of record JAMKCH010042157.1, read on the forward strand.
AAAATGCATGATAGCATTTCTGGAATGGTTGCTATAGCCAGGTAGGGGGTAACCAAGGTTACCCAGGGGGAAATTTTGTAAATAAGCCAAATTGGCATTGTAACTTCCGGTAATATTTTTAGGACTCCTGACCTTTCACCCCGTCAATATTGCAGGAAAATTGCCTTTTGGTAATTTCGAGAAAAAAAAATCTTAGATATGTTTGATATTTAAAAATACAAAACATGTTTTACTGTATTCAAATAATTTATGCCATATTTTTTATTGGCTATATTTCTGGAATAGTTATAAAAACAATTATTAAAACCATAATCTTGATTTGTCAAAGGTCAGGAGTCCTAAAAAGTCACAAAACCTTCCCACAATGCATCAAAAATCTGTAATGCCAATTTCGCTTATTGCTTCAATCATGTTGAAAAGTATACCACATTATTTGTCTGATCATAAGGATTCTAAAAAAGTATAGTTTGTACTAACTACAGCCTAAAGTTTTGGAGTTATAGGCTAAAAACAGCAAAAATCAATAAAAAGGGTCATTTTCAGTTGTACAGGGTCAAATTTCAAAGTTGCTCTGATTTGGATAAAATATGGTGCATATTATTGGTGGAGCTCATAGGATTAAAATAAGGAATAGTTTTGACTGTCTGAAATGCTTAGTTACCAATGTAGGGGGCAACAAAGGTCTACGTCCATTGTATTCAATGGGGCTTGACCTTGTTTTCTCCCTGCTTTGGTAAGTAAGCATTTAAAACACTCAAAACTATTCCTTATTTTAATCCTATGAGCTCCATCAATCATTTGCACCACTTTTTAACCAAATTGGAGCAACTTTCAAAATTGACCCCTGTACAACTAAATTTTTAACGGTTTGACCTGTTTTTAACCTTAACTCCAAAATTTTGGGTTGTAGATAGTACAAACTATACTTTTTTGGAATCCTTATGGTTGGACAAATGACGTGGCATACTTTTCAACATGACCGGATCATTTTAAAATTTTGACCGCTGTGTAATCCTTGATTGTCCCTACCTGGTTATAGCTACCATTCCAGAAATGCCATCATGCATTTTTGTGTAGAGAATAGTGTACTGAGGCTGAATAATAAGTATCATTTTGTCCCCTTTCAGGATACCAATGTGGCTAAAATTTCCTGATGGCTTAAGGACTAAATGTAAGGTTGAAAGGATATGGTTGTGTAGGGGTAATAATTGCATCAATTACTTGGTTAGAATATGGGGAAAGACAAGTACTTGTTTAGGGTAGCTAATAGCATTACCAATACTTAGGGGTGAAAATTCCAGTGTCCAAAATGCGTGTTTAGGGTGTTTTTGGTGAATGCTTGGACATAGATGATACTCCCCTTGTCTAGAGACCAAAGTTTTCCATTTTACAGGAAACAGAAACAAATGACCATATTGGCTGTTTGTATTTGATAACAGCACTTGTTAAAATTGTGAATTCGAGCCCCACTGTGGTCAACATGTTTGTGTCCTTGGGCAAGATACTTAATCTCAATTGCTTCGTTCACCCAAGCGGAATCTGGAGAGCTGTTATGGGGATATTAGAATCTAAGTGCTGATAGGCATGTGCGTTTGGCCGGCTGCCGGCCTAGGTGAAGCCAAATTATTGTGCCGATTTCCTGAAGGCAGCGTAATAATAATAATAGGCACTGCGCTTTGCATCTTGTGGAAAAGGCGCTATATAAATGTTGATATTATTATTACTTCTAGAAAAGGTTTATGATAAGAAATTAAGACTTTTTTCTGGAAGGGGCGAAATTTTAATGCTGCTTTTAGAAAATGGAAACAGACAGAGAATTTAATATTTGTAAACTGGAAAACTATGGTCTCTACCCTTGTCAATTATAAGTGGCCCACGGTATCCATTTTCACACCAAAACTGGCATCTTTCATCCATGTGCATAGCCTTGATCAAGGCTGTCTGCAAAGAACCAACAAACTTGTTATTTATCACACTGTACTGTATAATTAAAGGCTGACTCAGCGATTTCCCGATGAGGGCGCACTCAATTTTCAAACAAATCATGTTTTTTTGCATGTACATAATGCTTGTCCATATACTAATCATTGTGTGAAATAACTAAGCTCAAATCGAAGTTCTTCATATAGAAAATCACAACTTTGTTATAAAATTCCGGATCCGGAATTTTGTTATACACGGTATCCTATGCCACTGTTATACAGTGCATAAATGTTTACTGCATGAAAACGGAAAATCTGATTCATCTCTAACTTTGGAATTGAACATTTTAGGTGACTATCTTTAGTTCTCGATGACTATTTTTAATTTCTACTCAAAATAATTATATTTCGAAATCTCTCAATCAGCCTTTAACATTTTTTCTCAATTATTTTGAACATTGTGTTTTCAGATTTGAAATCAGTGCTTTAGCATTTTAGGGCTACCCTGTCTAGAGAAGGATTAAATAAAAACAAATGATACACTGCCTGGTGGTCTGTCGTGCACACTGGCTGGATCCAGGATCCTACTAGTCTAGGTATAAAACCACAAACACCTGTTGTGGTCAGGTGCAATGGTTGTGCTACTCACAAGCATTTACATTTCTTTGTGGTTTTAATCTTCCCTGTATAAAATTCCTATCAAATTTTTGCAAATGCAGAAAAAGCCCGACAGATTGAACAAGGCGCTCTGCCTGAGTTGAACTTATTGAACTTGTTAGTGGAAGCATGGAACATAGGCCAGGTGAAATTGGAGACCTCAAATTAGGTGCTTAATAGAGTGAATTCTTGCCATTTTTTAGTTTTAGGGAGGGGGTATGCTCCACTCCTAACATGACATTATTTATATCAGACATTTGAACCAATGAATGAAGTTGGTATAGAGCACCTTGAACAAGGCTACCATGTGCACAGCCATGTTGAAGCAGAATAGAGTATTCTTTTTTATGCGAGAAAAACGGGCAGATTGCCAGAGGTGCTGGTGATGTTTTTTCAATGGAAATTAAAATGGAACAAATTACCTCAAATGACCTGGGCGTATTAGAGAATATAATTATACGGTACTCCTCTGTTCTTGCTCAATTTCTTTGCAGCATTGTTTGCCTACTTTATGTTTTATATTTCTGACAAATGGCCGCTATTGCACTTGCAACCTTCATGCACTCACACAATGAATGATACATTCAGCTTGATCACATGGCACGAATGATGGCAGTGTCTTGTTTTTCTTTAATAGTAACATCAAACTCCAGCACAGAGGAAAAATCATAACCTCTTGCTGTTATGCATGTTACAAGCCAATTTTGGTATCTTGACATTTTGTTAAATGTGATACATGTCAGATAACAAAGACTGCAAAAGGACAGCATGAAGTTCAAATGTGTTAATATACTCCCCGCCTAAAAAATCCGAACGATATAAATTACTGTATTAAAATGGTATGTAGGTGAATTATAATAAATGCCAGGAGCGTTGTTCGCGTAATGTGTTTGCTTATTGACCTGTGTCCGTAATGCATTGATAACGAAGCATGATGTGGAAGTTTGAGAGATTTATCCAGCTGGCTTGGCGCGTTCATTTGAAAGCAAGTTTGAGCACGTTGATGGCCATTTCAACATCGTTCTGATTTTTTAGGCGGGGAGTATATTATGAAATATACAATTACAGAATTCAATTACACTTTCTGGAATCTACAATGGGAGCAATAAAATGAAATTCTCTGGTTTTGTGTACCAACAATCACCTCCATGGTGTTTGAAAGTGGAATACATCACTAAGGCGACATTAACATTTAAACCCACAGCAGCCAACAACGTCCCGATGAGCTACTGTTAGGACTGTCATTGTTCAAATAGTCTCTTTAACAGACTTAAGTAGTCGTCTGTGGAAATTGTATCCAGGTTTAATAATAAGGTTTTAAAACTGAAACATGTGACCCAGTAGAAGTTTCTGTGTTTCGGGCCAGTATTAAAGGAACCATTTTAGACAAAAAAAAATCCTTACGGTCTTCTATTTTTTTTGGGAAATCGAAAGTAAATGTCTGTGTTCTCAAGTAGCAGCAGTGTGTGACCTGAAGTTGGTGTAATCTATGCACAGTGGGACCTTGGCAGCTGCTGTGATTTAAACCTACAAATGTATTGGTATATTAAGGCATTATAAACCAATGAAATATAAGTATGCAAAGCATGAACTGTTCGAATTGTTCCTAAATGTCAATTTAGCACAATTTTACATTTTAGTGTGAATGGATTTTAAAAAATGAACAGGTAAAAAAGCTTTTTCTGAAAATTCAAAATTAAGGTTAGTATTCAATTGTATACAAAAATTGTTCTTAGAATTAGGGTAGGTGCAGTTACACCAAAGTATAGCCATATTATTGTTAGACCTTAAGCATTATAGTACCACGCTGATTGGCAATGCACGTGAATTTTAACCATTATGTAATTTTGTCAGGTTGAATAATACGTCACAATTTTCAAGAAGTTTTCCGTTAACCTGACCCAATCTGACACACTTTTTTCTGACTTTTCTGACACACTTATGAATTCCGGAAACCCTTCACAAATAAAGCCCAGGTTTGTTCCGTTAAGGTTTTCTGAATTCATAAGTGCATCAGAAAAAAGTGTCAGATGGGGTCAGTTACAGAACTACCCAATTTTCAAGAGTTCTTATCAAATTACTGTAGTGTCTACCTTTGAAATACTATTTGCAAAACATTTGCACACAGAACAACATGTATAATATACATCACCTACATGTAAGTTCCAAAGTCTTTTTGCGTAGAAGTACTAGAAACAGAAGTACCAATTCATACTAACATCAATAACTCCAATAGACCCTGGCACTGATTTTTTCGAATTTCTTGATTTACAAGCAAAAAATCAATAGCAACCCTTTAATGTCCGTATCTATTTTAGGGTATTATTTTTATGTGTAAAATATCTCCATTTTTCCAATGGCTAGACTATCATTGGCGAACCCCTTTGGAACCCCTTGATTAACTGGAAGTCGTATCAATTTTTTGATGTGATGAAAGCTCACCAATATATTATGCATTACACATCAATTATCGTCCTGAAATTCGAGCCCCCAAAGCCACCTCCTTCAAAGACAAAAAAAAATCCTGACGTGTATTCATTGTTAACCATCATGAATAGGGCTTTCAATATCAATTATTGCTACTGGCCCATCAAAACAGCAAGTTTGGTTTTTCACATGACACTTGGGGTGATGAGTGTAATGCAGTGCCAGTCTCTCATGCAAGAACCTGATCACTAATATCAAACAACCACCTTTAAGTCTTAATGTCCAAAACCATTCCAAAAGCTTTACCTTTTTTATCAATATGTGAATTTACACTAACATGATTGCTAATTTGGGCTGACCTTTGTCAAAAATTTTATGGCTGGGGATTTACTTGGGTATAATAGCATAATTAAAGGGGGATGGCCTGATTTTCGTTAAGCCTTGAATTACGACAATCAGGCCCGTAGCAGGATTTAGTTTGGGGGTTTGGCCGGTACTCGAAAAAGTGGACCTTTTTTCGAAAAAGTGGACCTTTTTTTGGTAAAAGTGGACCTAACCCTCTAAAAAGGTCCTTGTGGACTTTTTGACGCTTTTCCCCAAAAAGGGACTTTTCTGTCAAAATTCTCTAAATTTGGAACTTTCATATCAAAAAAAATCAGCAAAAGTGGACCTTTTGCCCCGCTTGGTGGAAGTTGGGGGGGTGCGACCGCACCCCCCTGGCGTCACGGGCTGTACGACAATATTTTCAATCTGTTTTGGTAAAGCACTAAAACATGATTTTGTAATCCCCAATAGAATACCAAGACCGACTAATATTGGATCGACCAAAATGGGATGTTTTTGTTGTCTCATAACATCCAAACCAAACACTTTCAGCGCTAAGATTTCACAGAGTAATAAGAAAATAGCTTTCTTCAGACACAAAAATCTTGACCACTTCATGTTGAAATATCGGAGGCTCCTTGGGATGTAGTCCTATTTGCAATTGAGCCATGGCTCTTTAAGTTTAAGTATCGTATGTTTACACCTGTACTTTTTTACTAACAAAATGTAAGATGACGAGCCCTCAAGGTATCCCCACCAGTGGTTAAAGGTGAAACGAGAGATTTATTCCGTAATCCTATTTATTGTGTGATATGTAGTGATTTCAAATAGATTTACACGCAATAGATTCCCTACCTTTATTTGGCCACAGCAATAACTAAAATGAAAACACAAGGTGATTTTGTATAAAAAAACAGGCTGAATTTATCATATTTGCTCCTATAGGAAATTAAAAATTCACAATTTGTGTACAAAGAAACGGCTTTCAGCTTAATCATTTCAGGTGGGGAATTTTGATAGAAAGCTTTACACCAGTGCAAAATCAGAATTTTTACTTTTTGGGGAAAACCTGTTATTTGAATCTCTTGTTGCACCTTTACCACTTCCACATAGACCTGTTCTATTCAACATATACAAAGTTCATGTCAAATTTCACTTACGCCCTTTTAAGGAATTGTTGTTACAGCAGCTTGGAGCATAATTGCATTATCCCTATTCCCACCCCACTGCAATGATACAGAAATGGGTTTGCCAAGGGCTCCAGATGACAAGCCATACCTTTTATGAGCTACACTTTTACTGAACCTTTTTCAAAAGCTTATTTTGGTATTAATCCCAGATAGAGCTTCACTGGGACCATGATCTTGGAATTTTTTGGGCGATGGTATCCTACGGGCTACCCGCCTCTATTCGCTTGGGTTTTGACCTACTTTTTCAAATAGCAGTTTTGCAGAAAATATTCGTGCCGTTTTATCCTCTAAATCTACATGTTGATAGTTTATAAAGTTGTGCAATTTTACGTCATATGGATAATGGTGCTCAATGAGATAGGCCCAGCGAAAACATGACGTACATTTCAAAAGATATTAATGTTCAAAAGAGTAGAATACAAAATGCGATCACACTTCCACACATTCTTACCGTCTTGAGCGGTGAGGAATAAAAACACGACGGTGTAACACTAAAACAAAAACATGAATATCGAGGGCGTAACAGGCAACAGGGGAGTGCGCCCAAGAATCCCACAATTTAGACAGTCGTCCGTGGCTTAACACTTAAAAACTAAATATTGACGAAAAATATGAAATTAAGTATGTTGTCAAGGAATATTTTTATTTGTAATTTTTTACAGTGATTGCTGTGTAACAGCGTCTTTAAATCGTTATGAGTGAATTGAATTAACGGATGCTTAAGGGGGATGGCCCAAATTAAGTAATATAAAGTTTTCATCTTGAGTAGATCGCTTCTCCCAAAACCCCACCTGTAAAGGTTTTTGCACCATATTAAATCCCTTTTGGCTGTGATAGCTTAAACCTGATTTTGTAAGTGACCCATTGTCCCTAGATGCCTATGACCTTTGATCTCATTTTTTTTAGTAGTATAGATGATTGCAATTGCACATTCTTATAAAATGTGTATTACGATTCATACTGGAATGACAGGTAAGATGTGATAAGTAACGAATGTTCTAAGTTTGTATAGGAATTGCAATAGTGCAATGGCGTGATGAACATTTTTGAAAACATTTTGAAAAATTTAAGTCTTCGGGTGACAGAAGTAAAAAATTTAAAAAAATAAAATGAAGTCAATTGGTGGACCGTGGCCTGAACGTGGGAGCCTTTACTTTGGGAAGGGCTTTTATAATATTTAAAACAAAATGTTACTGATCACGTTGGTACTTGTGCCAAATCCTGTAAGATACTTTACGTCCATCGGCAAAATGCAAAATATCTGAATTTGCTTCTTCCATTTCTGCTGGTGAGTCTGCAGTGGTCATCTTGTGGTGGGTTAATTAATAGGTTTGATTGTTTTCCCGGACTAAGGTGTTTCTGTTCTTATAGTATGTTGATTGTCACATTTTTGTCCCTTTAAAAACGTAAATTTAAGAGGGATATGAAGCTCCTATTCCCTCCTTGTTAAATATTTACGTTCAGGTATGCCTCGCTAAGTATGTGCAAAAAAGTCACAAAGTCAATGCAAACTCCCTTCCCATACCCTTTTTACATTTATATTTCCCCTTGACTAGCCCTTTCCTTTTAAAGGAATTTTTAATTAAACTTCTAGCCTGTGCATTCATGCACTCCTAATTGCATAAGAAACTACTACAGACTGTCCCCAAAAAAAACTATACATCAAAGATTCATTGTTTTTAAGGCAAAAAACTTAAGTTCATCTCAACTTGATTTTAACTGATTCCATTTTTAGGAGTGTTCCAGCTTTCATAAGATTTTTAGTGGTTGTAACTGGGGGGTATGGTATCAGGAATTATGGTTAATTATCTGAGGCAGTTGAAAAAACTTGTGGGCCGGTTCGGCTATCCTGATCCAATAAAGCTATCATTAAAAATAATCTTATAGTTTTCGTTATTGAAAAATTAAACATAAATAATAGGTAGAAAGTGCTGCTTCTTGTCACATAACAGAATTTTATAACTTTATGTCGCAATTGCAATAAAGACACGTAGCATTGGGAAATAAATTCTAAACAGTCTTGTCCCAACCACTCCCAGGTTTCACAGTAGACATGCCAGCGCCATTAAAAAAACCCTTTGTTGCAAGTAAACTGATCTGAGACCTTTGTGAACACCAACCATCCTTTACTTTATTGCTCTTTGTGAAACACTGCTTGCTATTATGTCCTCCCCTTGGCATCTTGGTGGCAGTGGGAAATAGTGGTAAATTGTCCCTCCTCATTAGAGCGTTGCCACATCATTTGTCCTCAACAGACTTGTTGGCTGTTGCATTAAGTTCTCAGCAGTCAGATTACCAAAATTTCCATGAATTTCATTATTATTGTCCCCATGATGAGTGGAGTCCACATTTCTTCACAACATAAATTTTCTGGTGCGTTCACGTTTGAATAATACTTGTGATTAGTTCATGCATGATTATGATAATACCATTAATTCTGATCGAGGACAATATTTTTGTTTGAAAACAGTTTAATCCCAAAATGATGCTAAACATTATACCTTTAGTTTCTTAAACCTTCAAGTGAAAACTGGCCCAAGTGGTACTTCATCCTTTGTGTTCAATTGAAATATCTCAACTTGGAATCCATCAAATTGGATGGAAAAAGTGAAGATTTAGCTTGGAACTTGTCTAACAAAAAGTCAAAATATCTCGCATAAATGCACACAAAGGGGGTTTTTTATTATTTTAATTTTTAATACTTTTAGTTTGATGTATAGTTTTTATTGGGACAGTCTGTATAATTATTCCCACAAAATACCAGTCCTCATAACAACCAAATATCACAGGAGATATCATTGGTATCTAAAATCCGTCATAATTCCTTTTAACGCGTCAAAGACTACACCAGCTTTACTGCCAGATAGAAACGACACCCCAAGAAATACATTGATGCAGTTACATGCAGCAACTCTCGCGTGCGTATGAGACGCTTATTTCAGAAAAGGAATTGTGACAGCGACTATGTTAGCATGTATACAACAGTAAATGCGATACAGGAACTCAAATACAAACAGTGGTGCCCAAGGGGTAGCGGGTTTATTTAGAATCTCAAGTATGCAAATGAGCTTTTTGAATAGAATATCACCCGCCGTAAGCAGCACATCGCACATTAACTCCAAGCCTCATTTGTATCAATGGGACTTCTACATTGTAACCTTTACAGCAAAGTGTTGTATTTTGAAGTGTTGGATAGATATTGCAGCTTTATTTGGGGATTAGCACATATTATATCGCAATTTTGATTTCACAAAGAGTGGTCTCGACGACGGTAACTGCAACAGCTGGCTTTACTGTTCAAGGTGGGTGACCAGATATTGACAATCTCATCCTCAGTGTTCAATTAACCTGAAAAAACGTTACTTTCACTTGTGCATGGTAACAAAGAAAATCTACCTGCACAAAAATGGAAGTAACTACACACTGTTTAACCTAAAAAGATCTATTTCAAAATGGATAATATTCAAAAATATATTTGTACAAATATTTGTACACAAGCCATGTGGGTAATTTAGTCCCACATTTGCTTCTACTATCAAAGTAAATGGCCTAAAACCAATTTAAAGGTCGTGTTCGAGGTTAGCAAGTATTTGGCGTTTCTCTACTTGAATGAGAGCTGGCACTTGCCAAATAACACCGTGGGAAACCAAAATTGCGGTTTTGATGGTTAGAAGCAATAAGCATGTTTGCAAAGCCCTATTCAATACTCGTGCGAATATTGATGTTAACCACTAAACAGTGTTCTTTGTTTATATTGTGAGAATGACAATGGATTTGAGGGCTCAAATTTAAGGACAAAATGAGAAAATACGGCCTTTCATATGATATCAAAATCGATAATCTTCCGGGTAAATCGGGGGGGGGGGGGGGGTCCCAACGTGACGGACCACGCACCTTAACTAAAAATTGAATTGTAGTTTTTCTGGTGATGATGATATGCATCTAGGCTACGAGAAAAAAAAACAGATGATCAGGTCAACCTATATGAGATGGAAGGGGTGTAATTACAATCGTAACTACAACTGTAAAATATTAAAAATGTTACTCATGCTAACAAAACCAGGAATATGTTGCCAATTTTTTGAAACTTGATGTAAATTTGTCACTGCTCATGTATTAGTGTGCAGTGGCTGTTTAAAAGGCACCCTTAATTTTCAAAAACTTTTATTTTTTTTACAAAAAAACACCCTTTATACAAAAGCCATAACTGCCATAAGGCGTTTTGCTTTTGCAAGGGAAACAACAAACCGTGATCAGTATCATACCTATATCTGATTCTGACTATGGGAGTATGTATGATCATAAAAATATTCAAGTCCATCACTGCATTAATATAATATTCCAAAAGTATCAGGTTTGGGATTCTGATTTCGTCTTAAAGGTGCTTGTTCCGATTTTTGTGTTTCTCTATGATATGAAAGCCTTACACTTGCACAAGCTGCCTACTAAATTACCGTGGACACAAGCTTGCAGTTTTTATGCTAGACGCGACAATGCATAGGGCCAACGCCCCTATCACTACCATGTAATATTGATGGTTAAAACCACTAACACGAGTGTTGGCAGGTTGTAGGAACGAAAGAAAGAAAGGGATTGAAAGCTGAAATTTCACGGAAGACAATGTGAAAAAAATACAGACTTTTCTCTGATATCAAATTCTACTACTCCGTTTAAATCAGGGGGTCTCAAATATAATCGGAACAAACACCTTTAAAGGAGCATTTTGTGATTTCAGCACCTTCTGCTGGGCTATAATTTGTCTGTTTAAGGATAGAAAATACAAAATTGCGAATTTCTTACAGAATTTCCCACAGTCAGATCAGGTTTCCTTTGAAGGCCTGCGACTGGTATCCTGGTAACCAGTACTACCTGTCCCAGGGCCGAATTGTCAGTGGCTAAACCGTCACCCCATTGGGTTTCTATGAAATCTGATGAGGAGGGTAGCTGGTTACCCTGGTAGAATGAAAAAAGAAGATCTACAAGGGTGTCAGCTCTGGCGAGCTAATGGCAGCCATCTAGCACATGCTGCCTTGCATGGTGGGCGTGGTTGCCCAAAGGCTGGACCCACCGCTGAAGGCTGTGGATTGACATCAGGAAGGGCATCCGGTCAATTATCTTTTGCTCCAATAAATCCTCACACAGCAGTATTGCCGAGTATGAGGTGTATCTGGCTACCCTCGTTTAGCGGTGACAAAACTGGATTTAAAACTTTGGTTTAACTAACTAACTTACAGATACGACCGAATTTGCACGTAAGATTAGGTACACATGGATTACTAAGGCTAACGGTTCAGATGATATAAAAATCGCAACTTTTTTTAGGTAAGTCAGGTGGACAAGGTTGTGGATCATGAAATGCCCCTTAATCACATTTGTATATACATATTAGAAATGCACTCGGTTGAAAGAAAATCAAATAAATTTAATGGCACAAATATGCCAAAGAAATGCTAAAATGATACACAAGTCTGCGCCCTTGGGAAAACGTGTGAATTTGCACCAGGAAAATAAATTCTCTTTTTGCTGTCATAAACATAAAATAACCATACGAATGGCACCATTAGCATGCGAAACAACCCCTTATTAATCCTCACCTGCAAAAATGATCATTTCCTCACAAAATTCCTCTACAGTTACTGAACCGTGTAGACATCACACTGGCAAGTTATTATGGGAAGCCATGTTGGAAACAAACTGCTCCCCTGCAAGCTGAGAATCACCCAGGGAGTCTACATATAGCATAGATTTTCATTTACATTGTAATTCCGAGTTTGCCAAGAAATACGGAAACAAATTGAGCTTAAGTAGGGTAGTTGCATTCGTTTCAGAGCTTTTCAGCTAGGTAGAGATACAAACTACACTTTATTTTTTGTAGGCTTTTTAAGAATATAAACATTTTAGCTTCAACTCTCAAAAACCCACACTTTTTGACAATTTGGCAATTTTCTAAACCCACGCTTTCTAAAACGTGCACAGCACACTATGATAATCTGCCAATTATTGAGCTATAAATGATACCAAATGTATTCCTACGATGTACATCATATGCGGTTTGTCAAAACAATTCTTTACTTACTGGTTTTTATGAAGTTTCATGCTGGCATTTGACAAACATGCAAATTACACACAAGTGAATGGGATTATGAAATTGCAAGAGCAAATTATTGGTTAAATAATAGCCATAACTCAACTTACTTAAAATTGGAAATGCTGTGTGAGCGTTTTCAAAAATGTAAAACACTATTTCAAAAAATCAACATTTTTCAGATATTTTCAATTTAAATGGTGATAATTCAAAGCTGAATCTAATGAAATGTTTTACTGTAAATGGACAAAAAAAAGGAGTCCATAAAATTTTTTACACCATAAAAGAAAGTATATATGTATATTTGAAGAGTTCATTTGCAAAAAAATACAGCAAGTAAACTTGAGTCATCCCCCTGGCAAGATGGCAGTCTGGAACAGGACCTCAGATGACCTTTGACCTTGGTCCGTCACCTTTGACATCCTCCACATATGAAGGAACCTCTATTGCACCTTAACCCCAAGTCTGGTTTAAATCGGACTTCAACTTTTTGAAGAAGACCTGAAAAAGGAAAAACTAACCAAACTGGAACACACATAAATACATATGAAAACCTAACCATAACCTAGGCGCGATCTCGCAAAAAATCACACATTTTTGGGTCTATCACGATTTTGTTGGTCCATCGCAAATTTTCACGATTTTGTAAAAAAACATCTTTTTTAATGTTAATTTGCCAATAAACAAACACAAACTGATTATTAAATCATTATTATGTAAACGTCGGCGAAAATTGATGACTCACAAAGCTTCCAATAAGTGCAAAATATAGTCCAAATGTATAAATAAATCCTAGCGTAGAACCCAACCTCTAACCTTGATTATTTGAACACGGATGACCCTACCTATTTTTCATTGTGAAGCGTCATGATATGGTTGAGCTTCGGTGCATTAAACTATAATATTGATGCATGCTATCAAAGCTATCAACGCGCGGTATCGGGTCTTTGTTCATAATTGGTTTATCCATGGGATAATCTCTTTGGAATTAAACAAATTCGGACTTGGCCGAGGTAGGAAGGTATTTTCCCGGACGGAAAATTGGTAGGGATGCGGAAGAGATGAAACAACAACTTCCCACAAGTGACATTCATTCAGGGGCAAGAGTGGAAAACCTGTGACGCGATCACGTCATCCGAGACCGGGGATTCCCCAATCCCACGTGCGAAAGTAAATTATTCTTGGTGATGTATGCAAAGGCCTCAGCCCGCGGCAGCGGCTATCTACATCTGATTCAAATATTTTATTCGGAATAAGGGAAAATAACAGGTGATAATGATGTGCTTCTTGTACTTTTTCAGCCGAGAAAAAAGTAAGAAATAGGATGTCAACTTTGGAAGTTTGAGCATTGTTTTTGCAAAGACTTTTTCGTGTTCCTGGTTGCCTAGCACAGGGCAAACATAAGGAAACGCATTTTCGCGAATTTTTACTTTAAAAATGGCGCATTTTCGCGCATTTCAAAATACGGGCCGCGCATTTTGCCGTTTTAAATCGCGCAAAACTCTGGTGCCTACCATAACCTAACCAAACTGGAACACACATATGGACATGCGCGCTATCGCAAACCCCCCTACTGCTTTTTAAGCCAGGGGGATAAAAAAAGCCATTTCAAACATTTTAAGATGAGCCCACCATCATGATGTGCACAAAGCTAGTTTTAATTTGATACCCTTCTTTCAATATCAAGTTAAACCCTTGAAATTATTATCAAAAGTAACAAAAATCTTGTTTTCTTCATAATTGGCTATTATTTGCACCATATTGCATCAATTTTGGGAAAAAAATTCATACCTTGGATTTTGCATTTAATCTCATTTTTAAATTTAACATTTTTTTTTAGATGAACGATACAAAACATTGGGCAATGCCAATAAGAACATAGCTACAAATCAGAAAATTGGCCTGAGGGTCACAGCCTCTTGTCTAAGTATTATGGAATTTATCTTGAATGCACTCCTAACAAACCCTTTAGGACAAGAGAAATCATGAAAGAAACTTCATGAGGCATTTTTAAAAAAAACTCAAAAATTAAAAAACATTGTTTCTAGACTGATTTTTTATGTGATTCCGAAAATGCGGTTGCTTTGCTGTATTTGAGTGCAAAGGGTTCAAAATCAATAAATTCACAATGGCCGCCAACACAAAACCACTAAAACTATGTCAAAAGATATAAAGTCGTAATCTTCCCACAGTTAACAGACCAGTAAAAACTACTCTTCTACACAGCACTTTTGCAAATGAGAAGTATATTTAACACTAATTATAATCGGTAAAATCTAGCTTTTAAATAAAAGGGGAAATTTGACCCAAATTCATAATGGCCGCCAAAAATCTTACAAAATTAACAACGTAATTTTCGGGTACCATTCCACAAAATCAGTGTTATTTAACACAGACGGTCTCTTGAAGGTGAGTATATTTTTATCAACTTCTCAGCTTAAGTTGTAGCCCATGGGTAAATGTGATCAAATTCAAAATGGCTGCTAAATACCATTAGACCTATGAATAGGTTCAAACCAGGATTGTAAAAAATCACTTCACTACCTGTTTTAGTATTAGGGTTTGCATGAAACTTTATAGACTTATATTTTGATATGCCCAGTTAACTTCTTGCTTTGAGTGCAAAGGGATCCCAAAATACAAAATGGCTTACCAAAATGCATCTTTATCACTGAAAAGTCAAAAGGTGAGTTATTAGTTTTCATACTCGCGGACATACTAGGCGTCCTGCACCAGAAAAGTATGTTGGCAAAGTTCCAGGACTGACAAGGTTCTTTACTTACATGATTTCAGTTTTCGACTTGGATAGTAGATATATACAAGAGAAGGGTATCGTTTATACGTCATGACTGGCTGTTATGCAAAGTAAAAAGATAGACTAGATGCCTTGCATACGGTTGCCTATATGAGTCTCTTTCTTTCAAAGGGACTTACAAGCATTTAAAAAGCCCAATAGCTTATCCCATATCAGAATTACCGTGATTCAATAGTAAGTGAAGGAAAATATGTGGCCATTAAAGCCTTATTATCCTTTCGAATTACTTTTGAGACAGTGACCGTCACTGTCATGTGCGATTGACCAAGTCGTCTCAGACGTCACATGTTGGAAGTTACCATGCCAAAACAGGGGTCGTCGCCCTTAACTACTTGACTGTGATTGCTCGAGACATTCCAGCAGGATCCATCTGACATCCCCAACCTAATGGCAGGCAGGGACATTTGGCGTACATGGTGAATAGCATCTCGGCTGCGCCTGCTAGATCCGTTTAGATAGATTAGACTTTTGCGAAACTAAGATGAGGCAACATAGGCCTACTTTTGGGCCTACCTCAATTTTTTTTAAAACGAAGGACTAGCGGATACATTATGTTCTTCTAACCTTTTGACTAAGCAAAATGTATGAATACGAGATTTTCTAAGTGCTGACACCATCACTGTAAACTATCATATTTTTTTATCTTTAACCCTCCAAGAGATAACCTCTGCATTTATTATGTTCATCACATTTCTTAACAATACAATATCAACACTATACATTATAGTATTACTTCAAAATTTCAAGTTGGAGTATTCGTTCCACAAATTTTCATGTTTTTAGGTAATCTTTATTTTGTTTTTACTGCAGGTGGATAATTTTTGAATCTTCTAATTGAAAAAATAAAAAAAAGGGGAAAAGTGATTTGTTTCATTTTATATCATCTCTTTATGGACCGTATGATGCAAAATTATTAAAAGTTTATTAAATCCGCATTCGTTTTCTTCGATGTTTCCAACCATCTTTCTAAAATTGTACTTCCAAGGAAGGTTCATCAGGATATATACAATCCTTAAAACTGATTCAAAACTAATATATTTTTTAGAAACACAATACAAAATGTTTATAATCTTCAGTACATTTACAAAAAGTTACATGCATCTGTTCCAGAAAGTTTCATTCGTATAGATTACTCTTACAGGTAATGAGAATATAAAAAACGAATGAATTGGAAGCAAGCTAGCTATTTTGTTTTGAACCTCTATCTCATCCTGTTTGAGAACAAAGAAAGTTTTCACAGGTACTTTCCATTACATTAAATTATCTTCTCACGTAACTAATGCAGAAAGAAAGGTTTTGTTTGTTAGATTCAACATCTATCGATGTCTTTCGAATGGAGCCAAGAAAATATACAGCGTTCTCAAAACTTAAATACAATTTGAGTATACTTTTTTTCAAAGAAACTCAGGTCTCGATTCCTTATTTATTTCTTTCCGAGGGTTGGAATTTGCATGACGTACCTTAATCAAACTTTGTAAGTTAAACAAGTTATAGTTATACACATTTTATACCAATTCGCCTAAAGTGGGAATCGTTTCCAATGCGAAAGTCATGTTCAAATTAATCATCCAGGCTTGGAGTCATTTATATGAACAAACTCTGCTTTGCATCTTTAAATTATCATTACCCCATTAAAATAGCCATTGTTGGGATATTATTTTTACACTTTACACTGTATTCTTCAAAAACTGATCACCTATTGCTTTACAATTGTTTCTAATTATGGCATAATTATCCTCCAAAATGTTCATATGCCTGGTACATAAATGTACATGTTGCATTGTTATATGGCCTACATTTTTCTGATTTTAAACCTTGTAACAATCTTATTCTCAATTTTATTTTGAGAAAAGATTTCTCACAGGGGAAAAGCACTTTGGTTACTATAAAAGAGAGAAAGGGAGATACCTGTTTGCAAGGTGCAACTGTTAGATTGCACAATAAGGAAGTGGGGAATTTCCCAACGGTGCTAAACTTAGAAACTGGTGATGTTTTGAGATCAAAAAACATTGCAAGATCTGCGAATTCCCCCATAGAGTTAATATATATGAAGTGATGTAAATCGGGTGATGAATTCAGATTGGTCCGGCTAGTGTGTAACGTTATGTTTATGCATAAGAATGATGGAATGTCTATGTTGAAAGGGGAATCGATCTGGGACGAGTAGTTAAAAATACTATCACTGCAGGACTCCTGCCAGCATCCATTAGTAACAGGTAGCTAGAAGTTATAGCTAGTTTTGATCTGCAATTAAGGAGCAGAACTATATATTGGTGCCAGGATTTATTATATTTAAATTCCATGTGAGCGAGGTGCTGCAATGTATTCTACTGTGTCTTGAAGGCCGGAAAAAGTGCTGGGAATCCAAAATAGGATTCCAAATTGTGGACGGATAGAAACCGTGGTGATTATCTTGGGACTGATATATGGGGATTTATTATCGGCGAGGGACTTAATTTAAACTGGTTGTCTTACTGATGGCAAAGATTACCTTCAGGACTGAAGATTCCCTTGGAATATGATACCTGAGGAGTTTTGTATGAACTTGTAAGTCTTGTGCGCTGTCATTTTTAGAGTCTTCGCTGAGGACATATCATCGTTGAACTGCACCCTTTTGTGGACATTAGTGGACTTCTGCGGACAATAAGTATCAGTTATAAAATTGTTGTTTAATTTGATTTATGTACTTTTGTTTGGACATACCAAATTCTTGAACCCACATCACAGTAAAGATCATTTATTACAACGTTTATTATACAAAATCAGATCATTTGTGAACAAGGATCACCTTATCTTGTCGTTGAAGGTATTTGAATTAGGCATCCACGAAGCCGATACAACAGCATGCATATTTAAGGGTTCAAAGGTTTTTTTATTAGTTGACCAATAATTGGGAAAATTTTTCTAAACTTGATGAATATTTTGGCTGCTATATTGGAAATTGACACTTTTTTTTTTACCATTTTTTACCTGTAACTCCAAACCAATGGAGATGGTACAAACGATACATTTTTGGAATCTTATGACGAGACGGACCAATAGGTATACTTTCAACAGGATTGGATCATTTAAGGTTTGACCTTGCTGTAACCTTTTAAATTGGCACCTATTGAAAAAAGTGACACCCACCATGTGCGAGTAATACTACCCTAGCATTATATAGAGGGTCCATACTAAACTACCAAAGGTGCCCAAACCTTTTCTGTAGGGGGGGGGGGGGGGGGGGGGTGGTAGGGGGTAAACGATGACGTTTGACCCCTGGGTACATGCTCCTGCTCTAATTGCGGTCTTTATTATAGGTCTACGGCATTTGAAGCACTGCGTTAACTACCGGTATATAATTTTGCAGTAGTTGTAGTGTCAGCATTTTAAGTTCCCAAAAAGATTTTGTTTTATCGAAAGTTAAGACCATAATATACTGACAGTCTTAGTTACTGAAAATGAGGCATGCCAATCTCATTTTTGGAAAGTGTAGGTGTTGTAAGAACAAGCTGACTGAACTCTACATGATCGTTTGGGACATCATTAATATATGGGAAGGGTAACTTTCATTTTTATTCAATTTTACTCTTCGGGGGGGGGGGACGATTCCCTTCACTTCCTACGGCATATATTGAAATTCTGTGGTAAGGCCTTTCTAAATATATTGCAAGTCATTTCGAAGGTCTAGACATTCTAGTCTACAATTATATTTTGCATCCAAAAAGTATGAACCTATAGCTAAGCCTACAAACGACCATACACACAATTAACAAAAGTATATCATAGTAGGCCTAATGCCACTTTTAATTCTAAACACCTAGAGTAGAATGTCATGCTATTTAGATGTGAAATCGCCCTCAAGTAGTCTTCTTTCACTGGATACAGTACTGGATACAAATGTGTTTTTCTAAACTAACTTAAAAGTTTAAAAATTTTGAATTAAAAAATTCACATTTGAGGAAGTATATATTTTCATGTTATTAGTCAGTATTTTGGCGGCCCCATTTTGAATTTTCATTTCAATTTTGGCTCATGGGACGAAAGAATTATGCTGGTAGTTATTGAAAATATGCTCGTAGCATCAAGGGAATGTTATATAGAAGTAAGTAGGATAACTTTTTTAAAAGTAGAACATGGCATTAATTACAAAAAAAGTAAATATTGAAACTTGTTTGCATGTGGCGGGACCATTTTGCATTTTTTCACATTTGACTCCCGTTGCACTCAAAAAATCAGCAAAGCAACCGGCGTTGTCGTGATTAGCACAAAAATCAGTCTAGAAAAGTTTGTTTGAAACGCTTCTATAAAAATGCCTGTACTTCCCTTAATTAATTAAGCATCTTTTGAGAATCTGTCTATAGTTATTTGTACAGCATTTCTCGCTGAGGCTTCTTCTAAATTGGTACGAATTTTCTCATAACTTGGCAATACACACAGCAAAAGGTTTGCAATTAAGAACGATTACAATTGAATGTACATGTATGTTCAGTTTTAAAACATTGTTACAAAAGCCATGTTTGTCCTCAAGTGCTGCGTGAAATTGAGGATTGAAGCTACCCCCCCCCCCCCCCCCCCCAGTCAACTTTGGTCAGCAAAGCAGAGCAAGGCAACGAATCCTCCGACAATCATCTGCAAATTATTCCGGATGTAGAATAGACTGTACGCTCCCAACATCCAATTTGATGCCAATTTGCAAAGCTGGAGCTTTTTTTCTGCCTGATATAGGCCATAGCTGGTACTAACTTCACTGCCTTGAATGTGTTGGAAAATCACCGTCAGGACAAGCGGGTATAAATAACATCACATGAGAGAGATGATCACAGCTTAATATCAGCATTAAACTTAACTGGGGACTGTCATGTTTCTGATCAAACGGTCTTATTGTTCTTCACCATGTAAATAAAGTATGTCAGCCAGAGCTTCTTTTTCAATTACAGGACTGGCTACTTGGAGTGTACGCCCACCGTCTACAAGACAAACTCAAATGGACAAACAATAGCCACAATATAAAGCAACTCATGAGGAGAAATATACTTGGTTCGATCACGTTTACAGGGTGGTAAATCACATGCATGTTAAGGGTTTGTTCCAGATCACTTTTTGGGAACCCCCCCCAGATTTAACCAGAAGTAGGTATCAATTTGATATCATTTTTTTAATTTTTTTATTTTTCTCATTGTTGTCCTGAAATTCAGCTTTTAAAATCCATTCTTTCTCAAAATACAGATAAAAATAACGTTTTAGTGGTTAACCCTCAAATTAGTAGACACGTAGTGAAAAGGACACTGACTTGAAAACGGTGGTACAATGGGCGTATGATGCGGCCTTAAGACCCCCTTTTCAGAAGTCTCTGGCAATTCACAAGGGTCCCATTTGAGCATGTTTCAGTTCACAAGACCCCCATTTCAAGCAACATTTTGATTTCTAACTACTTTTGTGGTCTAATTTTGAACAAAATTTAGTTCTAAATTTCCCAATTTTCAGTTCGCAAGACCCCCATTTTGCAAATTTCATTCAGTTCGCAAGGTCCAAGGTGGCACACCCTACCCAAATGAAAGTTGAGTGCCCCCCCCAAAAAAAAAAAAAAAAAAAAACCCCCCCCCCCCCCCCGGGACCATGACATCATCCTCTAACTTGAGGAAGAACAGAGTATAGAGTTGCACACAGCAGCAAGTAGAATTCAAAATGTAGAATTACAAAGTAAAATTTTGACGATGGCAAAATGAAAAGTTTTATTTAGAAAGCATAAATAGCCAAATCAAGTTGGCATTTTTAGTACAGACCACCAGCAAACCAGGCGCGGATCCAGGGAGGAGGCGGAGGGGGCACGCGCCTCCCGGTAATTCTGCAAAATCTTGCAAAATCAGCCCATTTTGGACAAGTTACAGCCTTTCAGCCCCCCAGTAATTTTGATGTTTTTCAAATCCTGGATCCGCCCATGCAAACACTACACAAAGTTGCAATATTGCCTAAAAGCTAGCGTACTTCTAAAAATGTTTTTCAGCCTGTCATACTTTTCACTGCTGAATGTACTAAAATAGAATTTGGTTCAAGAAGTTTGTGTTGGTAACTTGTTTTATAACTTGCACAATTATTAATGGAAGGTGACCCCATCATGGTCCATTTTTAAAATTTTTCTCCCTCACATGTAAGCATATCACCAAAAACCATTTGATTACAAATGTTGAGTTAAAGGTGTAACGAGAGATTTTTGAGGCATCCAAATATTATGTCATAATATACTCTAGTAGCTCATGGTGGTTTTGTATGCATTATATGTCCAGAGCTAAACTCTTTAGGAATCCACTAATTGAAGGTCCAGGAACAATATTTGGTTGGTAACATAATTCCCACTGACGCCGAAAATGCTGAAATGGCTACGCCCCTTTTTTGGGGGTCACGCACC